>ML828223.1:55538-71231 GCA_009831015.1 Picea engelmannii
TTCTGTCGAAGGACTAACTAGAGGACACTGCCTTAGCGTGGTGACCAGAGCTGACAGTGTTACCCACAAGTACTTTCATAGAGATGATAAGACTGGCTCGTGATGAGACCCCCTTTCCCTTGGCCATGCAACCAAAGGTCACTGCCCTGACATGGTAACCAGATGATGGCAATGTCATGTTGTTAGGTACCCATGAACATAATAGGTTGTCTCGTGATGAGACCCCCTATCCTCTTGACTAGGTCTTGTTTGTTAATTTTCCGGGTCCCTCTTGTTTCTTACTGAGAGGCTTTTTATTGCCTTCTCGGGGATCCCTGGGCGAAGCATATAGAGGTTTTATTCCTAGGATTTTATCTTTTACCAGCTGCTTTAACCTCCTGGGCCTTTAGCCCCTTCTTCCCATGAGGTAAGGTGCAACCCTACAAACAGGTCAACCCAATGCCTGGACAAGGGGAATGGGATAGATGAGCAGGAGATAAGATGGAAATTGGTGGTATGACAGGAGCGGACGATGGCTCTTTAGAAATCCCCTAGTGGCAAACCAAAACCTATGGGTACAGGCTTGCTAGGGCACCCAGTCAATCTCCCCAAGCATGGTCAAGTGGGCTGATGTAAGGTCCAAGCAGTTGTCAGAGATAAAAGGAATTAGATGCATACATTTAAAGGTTATAATGATCAAAAGTGACATATACCATGATACCCGGACCAATTAACTCATGGAGCAAGAGCTCTCTCTGAAACAAGTCCAAGCCAAAGGTGATGGATGTTGCTACTGCTAACAAGATGAGTCTGATGAAAGAAGAAAAGGATGGGTCCTCTAGGGCCATGCTCAGGTCAATCCTGTTGTCGGTACTCCATGTCTAAGACATGTGGGCCTCGAGACATGATCTCTTGGTTATCCCTAAAAATCAGGGATAACATCTGGCTCCAACTCGGGGACATGTGCTCACCGTAGAGCGCATGAGAACTTCAACATCTCTGGCATAACTTGCAGACCTTCTCAAACTCGATAGGGGCATTAGTAACAAAAATGGGGTGGTAATTCCACCCCAACACACACACACACACACACACACACACACACACACACACACACACACATATATATGATGAAAATAAAACAATCAATAATGCAAGTGTGAAAGCAAACTAACATGAAATGCAAATGGTATAAAACACGAAAATTCCTACCTACCTACACTTATTTGTGAAATCAGGTCCCTGGTGGGTGATAACGCTTGATATGCAAAGCGTTCATTGGCAGCTTTAGGACTTCTCCCTCCATGGTCTCTAAGTTAAAAGAGTTCGTACCTGCACAACTCATGATTTTATATGGTCCGTCCCACAAACTGTCGAACTTTTTGTGCATACCCAATTTTTATTTTCTCTTATCCCATAGTAGTACAAGATCTCCTTTAGTGAAATTTCTTTCCTTGGCTTTATGGTCAAAAGTGTTCTTTATTTTCTCTTGATTTCTTTCCATTTGACCAAAAGCATTCCTCCTTTTCTCGTCGAGTTCTATTAACTGATCGATCCTTCCTTGGATTGCTTCTGCATCTGTAGTGTATTTTTGAGCGAAATGGAGGATAGGAATTTGGAGGTTCACGGGAAGTTTTTCTTCTAGCCCATACAGCAGTTCAAAAGGAGTTTTTCCCGTGGAATTTTTTGTCGTTATTCGATCTTCCCATAATACATATTTTATTTTACTATCCCAAGACTTTTTATTTTCACCCACAACCTTCTTCAGAATATTCATGATGTTCTTATTGGTTGATTTTGCTAATCCATTTCCTTGTGGGTAATAGTTGGAGGAATGGGATAGGACAATACCATATTTGAAACAAAATTCTACCAGAGCATATGAGATGAAATCTTTGGCATTGTCTATAGTGATCTTGGAAGGGGCACCAAACCTAGTTATGATTCGATCTTCTAGAAAATTCATGACCACTTCCTCAGTGGTCCTCTTTGTAGGAATAGATTCGACCCATCTAGTGAAATAGTCTATGGCTGTTAGGATCCATCTGTAACCACTACTTGAATTATCTTTAAACTCACCAAGAAAGTCCAAACCCCATTACTAAAAAGGTGCTTCTACCACCACAGGTTTCAGGGGTTGTGTTGGGAGTTTTGGTTTTTCGGAGAAGTATTGGAAAGGTTGGAAAGATCGGACATGCTGGTGGGTGTCGGAAAAAAGCGTCGGCCAGTAGTAGCCGTCCCTCAAAATCTTATGGGCAGTAGTACGAGCTACAAAGTGTCCACCACAATATCTAGAATGTAATTCTTCTACCAATTTATTTGCTTCTTCTTTGTTCACGCACCTGAGTAGAACCCCATCAGGATTTCTCCATCCGAGTCCATCTTCCATCAAGCAGTATCTCTTAGCTTTTAATCTCAGAGCCCTTCTCTTATAGTCTACTAGGTGATCAAGGCAAGACAAGTTCTTTAGGTAGAAGATGATATCGGAATACCATTCATCATGTTCTAATTCGCTGATCATCACATTTATTTGCTCACTCTCACCCATCTATATGGCTTCTTGGTTGCTCTCGGTCAACATTTGGGCTAAACCTTGTCCCTTTATTATTTTGGTAGGTTTTATTTCTAAGTCGTACTCCTGGATATTGGAAACCCACTTTCCTCTAGTACCCATGCAATCTTGTTGTGACAAAACATCCTTTACGGCTGTGTACGGGACATAAGCCTTGATTTTATTGTAACCGATGTAGTTCCTAAAGTGTTTGAGAGATTTGACCAAAGCATAAGCTTGTTTATCAGTGATGAAGTAATTCAATTCAGAATCCCTCAAGACCTTTCTCAAAAACGCTACAGGGTGTTCATAATCATCAACATCCTTTTGCATAAGAACACATGCTATAGTATCTTGGGACGCAAACGAGAAAATTATGAAGTCTCATGAGAAATCAGGGCTGATCAATACAGGAGCTTGGGAGATGGCATCTTTGATATCTTCAAAGGACTTGTTGGTCTCATCACCCCATATGAAAGAAACATCCTTTTTTAGCAAAGCACTCAAGGGTTTTATCCTCTCGGCAAGTTTGGTACGAATCTATGAATGAAGTTGATTTTTCCGAGAAAGGATTGCGAAGATTTCTTGTTGGACGGAGGGCAGACGTCTTTTATCGACTAGACTCTTTCCGGATCAATGGAAAATCCTCCTTGCAAAGCCACGTGTCCCAACAACTTTCCTTCATCAATCCCGAAGACAGATTTCTTGGGATTGAGTGAGATACCATACTTCTTGCATCTCTCAAAGACAATCCTAAGGTGTGAGAGATGGTATTTCCTATCTTTGGAGATGACTGTAAGGTCATCTTGGTAGATTTCTATGATCTTTTGTATGAGGTATCTGAAGGCAAAATCCATTGCTCTTTGAAAAGTAGCACCGACATTCATAAGACCAAACGACATCCTTAAATACATAAAGGTTCCCCAAGGCATAGTAAATGCGGTTTTAAGTTGGTCCTCTCTTTTGAGCAAAACTTGGTTGTATCCTAAGAATCCATCTAGCATAGACATCATCCCTGCCCCTGTAACCCGCTGAAGTAAATGTTCCATGTTCGGGAGCGGGTAATTATCTTTTAAAGATAATTGGTTGAGGTTGCGGAAGTCGACACATAAGCGTATGTCACCGTTCTTTTTTCGAACAACTACCAAATTCGACATCCAAGAAGAATATCTAATAGGGGCTATGATACCTGCATCAACCATTTTTTGGAGCTCCTTCTGTATCTGGCCCGCCAAAATTGGGTTGATGTGCCTCAGTTTTTGTCGAAAGGGCTTGGCCCTTTCTACCAAAGGTATGGTGTGTTGGATGATATCACCTCTATAGGCTTTCAAATCAGCATAGTTCCAAGAAAAGGTATCTCTAAATTCCCTGATGAGCGCCAGTATCTCCTTCATTTCTTTCTCAGTGGTACCCTTTCCTATCCTAACCATCCTTGGGTCCAATTTTGTGCCGATATTGAACTCCAAAGCTTCTTCAACATGTTTGTTGGGTCTTTTACCTTTAAAAACATCGTGTCTATCAAAAAGGTTTTCTAGGGGAACACAACCCTTCGGCAAGGTATTGATTTGTAGGTTAATGACTTCTAAGTTCATGGAATCGGCTAGGAAAGAAATTTGTGAATCGGTGAACTCCTTGTTGTTTTCTATAAACCTGATTATCTGATCATCATCTTCAAAAACTTGCCAATGTTCCAAATTATCGGGAATAGAAGGCCTAAAAAGAACCTCCATCTTGCATAAATCATGAAGAGGTCCCTCACATGGTTGTAGGGTGGAGGTAGAGATAGCTAAAGCGTCTTCCAAGTGGTTTTCTTCTCGAGGGACGACTACAAGTGATGATGCTTTGAAAGATTTTGAGAGGGATTGAGCCAAGTCTCGGTATTTCTTCAACCTCTCATTCTTGGTATCGAATCTCATCAGAACTTGTGATACAATGAGGTATGAGTTTCCCTTTACCTCTAGGATTGTAACACTCTTGTCAATTGCTAGATTGAGACCTAGGACTAAAGCCTCATATTCGAAAATGTTGTTGGTGCAATGGAATTCCAACCTATACGAATGGTAAAAGAATTCACCAGAAGGGGCTATCAAAACTATTCCAGCACCTGATCCAGATTCCTTCAGTTTCTTCAATAGTGTCCAGATCCAACTTCCCTTCTTGGATAGACTAGTTGTTTAGGTCACTGTCAATGCACAAGAGTTGGTTACTTGGTTCATCGGATGTTTCAACTTGGGAGCTGTTATCCCTATTTTCTAGGGATAACTAGGAGATCATGTCTCGAGACCCACAGGTCCTAGACATTGAGTACCGACAGCAGGATTGACCTGAGCATGGCCCTAGAGGGCCCATCCTTCTCTTTCTTCACCAGACTTGTCTTATTAGCAGCAGCAGCTTCCATCACCATCGGCTTGGACTTGCATCAGAGAAGACTCTTGCTCCATGAGGTAATTAGTCCAAGGTATCATGGTATGTGTCGTGTTTGATCGTTATAACTTTCTTATATATGCATCAGGTTCCTTACATTTCTGATAACTGCTTGGATCTTACACTAGTCCACTTGACCATCATTGGGGGGATTAACGGGGTGCCCTAGCAATCTTGTATTTATGGGTTTTGGTTAGCCACCAGGGGGGATTTGAAGAGCCATCGTCCGCTCCCACCATTCTATCACTTTACATCTTATCTCCCTTACATCCATCCCATTCCCCTAGTCTGGCCATTAGGATGACCTTTGAGGGTTACACTTTGTCTTGTGGGAAGAAGGGGCTAAAGGCCCAGGGGGTAAAAGCAGCTAGTAAAAGATAAAATCCATAGGAAATAAAACCTAGAGATTCTTCGTCCAGGGATCCCCGAGAAGGCAATAAAAGGCCTCTCGATAAGAAACAAAAGGGACCCGAAGAAAATAACAAAAACAAGACCTACCCAAGAGGATGGGAGGTCTCATCACAAGCCGGCCCATTATGTTCATAGGTATCTAGCAGTATGACATTGCCATTATCTGGTCACCACGCCAGGGAAATGGCCTTTGGTTGCATGGCCAAGGGAAAGGGGGTCTCATCACGAGCCAGCCTTATCATTTCTATGAAAATACCAGTGGGTAACACTGTCAGCTCTGGTCACCACACCAAGGAAGTGTCCTCTAGTCAGACCTTGAAGTAAAAGGAAAGAAAAAGAAATAAATGAAAAATAAAGGCAATAAAGGGGCTTGGAAAAAGTGCATCCATGACGGGTACAGCTTACCTCCTACAAAGGCACCCACGGAAAACACCTACCCATGGTCTTACTATGACTAGACATCCTCAGACCATAACACTTCATGTACATGGCTTGAATGATATTTTGTGGAAACTTTCCTTTTCCTGTGGATGTTGGCCCAATAGGTTATTCTGTCTATTTCTTCAACTTTGTATAGTATATCAGTGTAATGTCTTTGAGCTATTAGATGATATGCTAGGGATTTTATGCATGTATTTGATAAATTTAATGATGAAATATGACTGACATTGCTATGATCCCGAGGACTGATGAGCCCATGAAGGGCATAGTTTTTGATGTGCAGGACCATGCCCGATGGATAGGTACCAGTGGACCGATACACATGGGGACATGATTAGCTCAGACCTCCATGGGGCTGAAGATCCCATCAGGTGGTTGTTGGGATGGCAGAGACAGGACAATGTTATGACGATCCATTGCACGAGAAGAAAGAAGGACGCTCCACCCAGGACACTTTGGCAGAGCCCGGCCTAGGGGGAGTCACCCACTACAGATGGAACGTTTTCCTTTGATGGACATGATGTCACCTGAGAGAGCTGGACGTTGTCTGGAGCGTGCGGCAGGGTGCTGAGGTCATTTGGCACGTGTGGCAGCTTGGAGGATCCCTAGAAGGGCCAATGTTTGGTTTCTTGATGTTGTATTTTGCCCAAAAAGGGCCAACGTCTCCCTCAGAAGGGTTTGACATCCCTCTTTTGCTCATATTATGACATTTTTCTAGCATTTAATGTAAAAACAATGTAAATCTTATTGTCAACCTTGTCGGTTGTTTTAATGACCTAAATTTTAATTCAAAGGTCATGGATTGGTATAAATAGAGGATGTTTCTCCTCATTTTAAACATAACACAACTCACTCTCTTGTGAGAGATCAAATTTTAGTCTTTGTCTTGGTATTTTTGGTGTTTTAAGTGAGGCACAACTCTTCTTGGAGGATTCTTCTTGGCATGTATGGTGTTTCTCTCATTGGAAGGTTTACAACTAGGGTTTGATGATGCATTCTTCATGATATCTAAGTGATTTTTTCATACAAAACTTCTTAAATGAATGGTTGTAGGTTTAATCTCTTACATTTGCTATTATATTGCTATTATATTGCTTAATCTTGAAACCCTAGGTAGCAAGCACACAAGTAGGTCCTTGCTATATGTCCCCATGCTTGAGAAACTTGTTTTAGCCATTGATTAAGGAAGATATAGCCTAGCCGTTGCTACACTTATCTCTCTTTTTCTGAGTTAGCATTAAAGTATAAGTTGAATAGAGGAGACGTCCTAAGCCTAGTTAATTCTACACCTAGGGTTTTAACCTTCTAGGGTTTGAAAAGCCTTGTCCCCATGCAACACTTTTCTCCCTTAGACTTGTACTTTGAAGCTAGCCGTTTTGCCAAGAGTATTTAGAGAAAGAGGAGGGAGCATGAGGCCTTGCTTAAGCAACACCAGAATGAGCCTCCTTCCCTTAGGGTTTTGATTCTAGGGCCCTGCCATTGCAGCACCATAGAACCTAACCTTATAGTCTTTAAATTTTGATCCTCCTGAGATTTTGCCCTTGCTTTTGACTCCATATTACCCTAAGGCACTGTATTCTTTCCAACGTTGAGCTTGTTGTGCAAAATCATTCTTCAAACTCTCAAATTCAAAACCCTAACTAACCCTAACGTCTCTAACTAGGGCTGGCGTCATACTTGACGCAGCAACCCTTCTAACCTAGCAATTAATGATGACGTCATGCCTTATTTGAGCTTTTGTTGGTAGAAAATATTGTTGGCTTGGTCATCTTGTGATAGACATTGATAAATTGATGATATTCATTGACTAATTAGCAAAACATTGATCTTCTTTGTCTATTATACTAACCCTAAAAGAAGATGATGTCATCTCTAGGATATTGACGCAGCAACCTCTTGTATGTGAGCAACTAATGACATTTAATGCATTGATTTAATTCAAGGATTGATCATTTTCATTTGATGCCATATTATTCTGGTGTTTATTGACAAGTAACATTATATAGCTATTGTCATTATTGCAATCATTGAATTCGTCAATAATTACTGTTGTATATACTCATATACGTTAAATTTTGATAGTCATTGACTTATGAAGCATTAACCACTATTGCATGTACTAGTTTCATTGTTGTCTTGTCTTTCAAGCAGGTGCCTTTTCTGTGGTTATTCTTTACTTGACTATCTTCTGGGCGGTAATCTGTGAAGGGGAAACTTGCCTTAATCCTTCAATCCTTTTCCTTTCAAAACCCCGGATTGTCAGGGATGTCTCCCTTGGGCTTAGACACCCTAAATAGAAAGGACCTCTCCATTGTGGTGACATTGGGTGGGGTAGGTCCCTGTTACGCCAGTTTGACCCTTATACTCCAGTCTATGATCTAAATTACAAACTGCGCGATAACATTTTGGTGCCATTGTCGGGGAACATTGAGTCAATCTTCCTCAAACGAAAAATCCTTTGGTAAGCCTTGCCTCAAAGACTTTCTCTTACAAGCTTACCTGGCGACTCCACTAAGAATTTATTCCCCTATTCTTTGATAGTTTCAGGAAAACTATCTAGCGACGCCATGACGACTTGTAGCGGAAAACTATATTCAAATCTCACTACTGTGACAACCACCACTCTAACAAACCCTATACCTCCAATCGATCCAAATCCTCGCAAATGGTCTCACTCAGAAATTTTCAACTACTTTGACTTTAGCAACATCCAAGGTGGGGTACATGATTTGCCCACAAATGCAAACTCTTGGCTACCTTTCTTTTCAGGAAAGGGTACCCCTGGAAAATCACATTGGACCCATTTTTGCGACAGTGTTGAATTTCATTTGACCGATCAAGACCACCCTGATGTCTTTGTGAGTTCTCTTACAGGAGATTCTAAAGTCTGGATTGATGGATATCCCAAGGGAAGCATAAAAAACATTGAAGAGATGCAAAAGGCCTTTAAAATAAGGTGGTGTGATAATGAGCATTCACAAGACTCCTTTTCTCAATACCTCAACATTTGCAAAGGACCTTGTGAAAGTACAAGGGATTTCAGTGATAGGTTCAATCTTGTCCTTAAAAAGATCCGGTCAAAGGTTAGTTCAGAACAAGCCATCATCGATCACTACTTGTCCTCCTTATAAGGAACCTTGCAATTCAACATTAAGGACCGGTCACCAACAACCTTGGAAGAAGCACAAGACATGGCCTTTCAGATTGAAAGAAATCTTGATTTTGATGACTACATTGAGCAAAGAAACCTGAATTGTGAACTATGGGATCCAGGCAATGAACCTGTGGCTGAACCTGAACCTCCAAGCATCCTCCATATTGAATTAGCTCCCACCAAAAGGAAATGGAGCCTTTCTCATAAGAGTGAAATCTCATCCCAAGAACCTCCATTGAAGAAGGCCCATCCAGAGGACAAAGATAGGGATGCATCACGCAAAAACATGGAGCCAAGTCTCCTTCAAGACTTCTCTCTCTTTATTCATCAAGTGGGAGACTCAATTTCTAAAAATTGTGAGTTCAAACCTTTTGATGTCTCCCTCTGAGTCAAAGATTTTCCCCTCCACAATTGTCTACTGCACCCAGAAGCCAAAATCAATATAATGACAAAAGAAGTTATGCAACAATTAGGCCTAAAAATCTCACAAGTGAACACCAGAGACAATTTCGCAAAAGGAATCATTAACAATCTTGAGGTAGCCTTTGACTCCTATCCCAGCGCTCCTTTCTTGATAAATGTGGTTGTTGTGAACTATATTAACAATTTTGGGATTATCATCTGCAATGACCTTATTGAACACTTGAATGGAAGCATTCACAGAGAGCAGTCCAGAGCCATCATCCCTCATCCCGAAGGAAGATTTTATACCATCTACATTGAACCCTTTGTTGGATCACCGGTTGAAAACCCCGATGAGATAGATGATCAACTTTTATGCATCAATAGTGGACTAAATGATTGGTTCATTCAGGAAGGAAAGTTGGATATGGACATAGTTGAAGAAACAGAAGGAATCTGGACCTTAGAATTCGATGGCTCACACTCAAGTTTTGGATCAGGTGCTGGAATAGTCTTGACAGCTCCATCAGGTGAAGTCTTATACCATTCATATAGGCTGGAATTCCGTTGCACCAAGAATGTAGCTGAATATGAAGCTTTGATTTTGGGACTCAATCTGGCAATCGATAAAGGCGTCACAATCCCGAAGGTGAAGGGTGAATCGGATCTGCTCGTGTCGCAAGTTTTAATGAGATTTGCAACTAAGAATGAGAAGTTAAAGAAGTATCGAGATGTAGCTCAAACTCTTCAAAATCCTTCAAAAGGATATCAATTGAAGTTGTTCCTCGAGAAGAAAACCATGTAGTTGATGCTTTGGCCATCTCAGCTTCCACTTTGCAACCATGTGAAGCACCTCTTCATGATCTGAGCAGAATGGAGGTTCTTTTTAGACCCTCTATCCCTGACAATCTGGAGCATTGGAAGGTCTTCGAAGACGATGACCAAATTATCAGATTCATGGAAAATAGCAAAGAATTCACAGATACACAAATTACTTTCCTGGCTGATTCTATGGACTTGGATATCATCAACTTGAAAAACAATACTTTACCAAAGGGTTGTATTCCTCTAGAGAATCTATTTGACAGACATGATGTTTTCAAAGGAAAAAGAACCAATAAGCAAGCTGAGGAAGCCTTGGAGTTCAACATTGGTACTGAGATGGACCCGAGAATGGTCAAGATAGGGAAGGGAACTACCGAGAAAGAGAGGAAGGAAATACTGGAGCTCATTAGGGAATTCAGAGATACCTTTTCTTGGAACTATGATGAATTAAAGGCCTATAGAGGAGACGTTATCCAACATGCTATACCCTTGGTGGAAGGAGCCAAGCCATTCCGACAAAAGTTAAGGCACATCAATCCGAAGTTAGCTGGACAGATACAAAAGGAACTCCAAAAGATGGCTGACGATGGTATCATAGCCCCAATCAGGTATTCTTCTTGGATGTCAAACCTGGTAGTGGTTCGAAAGAAAAATGGTGATATATGCCTATGTGTTGATTTCCGCAACCTCAACCAGTTATCGTCAAAAGATAATTATCCTCTCCCAAACATGGAACATCTGCTTCAACGAGTCATAGAGGTAGGAATGATGTCTATGCTGGATGGATTCTCGGGATACAACCAAGTTTTACTCAAAAAGGAGGATCAACTCAAGACTGCGTTTACTACGCCCTGGGGAACTTTTATGTACTTGAGAATTCCATTTGGCCTTATGAATGCAGGTGCCACCTTTCAGAAATAAATGGACTTTGCCTGTAGAGACCTCAACAAAATATCATAGAAATTTACCAAGATGACCTCATAGTTGTATCCAAAGATAGGAAAGACCATCTTTCCCACCTCAGGATTGTTTTTGAACGATGTAGGAAGTATGGCATCTCACTGAATCCTAAGATATCTATTTTTGGGATTGACAAAGGAAAATTGTTAGGACACGTGGCCTCACCAGGGGGAGTCTCCATTGATCCTGAAAGAGCCCAATCCATAAAATATGTCCGTCCTCCAGTCAACAAGAAAACCCTACAATCTTTTCTTGGAAAAATCAACTTCATCCGCAGATTTGTGTCTAACTTTGCTGAAAGGATAAAACCATTAAGTGCTCTGCTAAAGAAGGATGTTGCTTTCAGATGGGCAAATGAGACTAATAGATCTTTTGAAGATATCAAGGATGCTATCTCCCAAGCCCCCGTCTTGATCAGTCCTGATTTTTCACGAGATTTCATAATCTTGTCATTTTCATCTCAGGATACTATTACAGGTGTATTAATGCAGAAAGATGCTAACAACTTTGAACATCCCATAGCCTTTATGAGAAAAGTCCTGAGAGATTCAGAATTGAACTACTCCATCATAGAGAAGCAGGCCTATGCCTTGGTTAAATCCCTCAAACACTTCAGAAATTACATTGGTTATAATAAGATCAAGGTTTATGTCCTGTACCCAGCCGTGAAGGATGTTCTATCACAACAAGATTGTATGGGCACTCGAGGGAAGTGGGTTTCAAAAATCCAGGAATATGACTTAGAGATAAAACCCACCAAGATAATAAAGGGACAAGGTTTGGCCCAAATGTTGACTGAAAGCAATCAGGAATCCATACAGATGGGTGAAAATGAGCAGGTGAATGTAATAGTCAGTGAGCTAGAACATGATGAGTGCTATTCCGATATAGTTTATTATCTAAAGAACTTGTCTTGCCCTGATCACCTGGTGGATTACAAGAGGAGAGCTTTGAGGTTGAAAGCTATGAAGTATTGCTTGACCGAAGACAGACTTGGGTGGAAGAATCCTGATGGCATTATACTTCGATGTGTAAACAAGGACGAGGCAAAGAAAATCTTGGAAGAATTGCACTCCGGGCATTGCGGTGGACATTTCACTGCACGTACCACTGCCCATAATATTTTGAGGGTTGGTTATTATTGGCCAACACTTTTCTCAGATGCTTATCAACACATTCAATCTTGCCAACCCTTCCAATACTTCACCGGCAAACCAAAGCTTCCAGTCTAGCCTTTGAAACCAGTAGTAGTGGAAGCGTCATTTCAGCAGTGGGGTCTAGAATTTATCGGTGAATTCAAAGACAATTCGAGTAATGGCTATCGATGGATCCTGATAGCCACAGATTACTTCACTAGGTGGGTTGAATCAATTCCTACAAAGAAGGCCACCGAAGAGGTTGTCATGAACTTCTTAGAAGATCGGATCATAACCAGGTTTGGGGTCCCTTCCAAGATCACTACGGATAATGCCAAATCTTTCAGTTCCTACACTCTGGTAGAGTTTTGTTTCAAATATGGCATTACCCTGTCCCATTCCTCGAACTATTACCCACAAGGGAATGGATTAGCAAAATCAACCAACAAGAATCTCATGAATATCCTAAAAAAGGTCGTCGAAGAAAATAAGAAATCATGGGATAGTAAAATAAAGTATGCAGTATGGGCAGATCGAATAACAATAAATACGTCCACAGGGAAAACCCCTTTTGAGCTGGTGTATGGACTCGAAGCAAGACTTCCTGTAAACCTCCAAATTCCTATCCTCCGATTCGTGCAACAATATGACACAGATGCAGAGGCAATCCAAGGAAGAATAAATCAGTTGATAGAACTAGACGAAACACAAAGAACTGCCTTGGGACAAATGATAAGAAACCAAGAAAAGATAAAGAACACTTTTGATCACAGAGCCAAGGAAAGAAGTTTCGCCAAAGGAGATCTTGTCCTACTATGGGATAAAAGAAAAGAGAATCCTGGCATGCACAAAAAATTTGACAGCCTATGGGGAGGCCCTTATAAGATCAAGAGTTGTGCAGGTACAAATTCCTTCAACCTGGAGACAATGGAAGGAGAGATTCTGAAACTGCCAGTAAACGCTTTACATATCAAGCGTTGCTACCCTCTAGACACATGACGATACAGGTAAGTATGAGTTGGTAGGCATTTCCGTGTATTATACCATCTTCATTTATTGTTTGTTTCCTTATATGCATCTTGATTGTTTTATCTCATATGTATACATGTATTATTTTGCGGGGTGGTAATACCACCCCACATTTTTTTGCTAATGCATTCTTTTCAAGTGTGAGCAAGTCTGCAGGTTTATGCCAAAGATGTTGAGGTTATCATGCGCTCTACGGTGAGCACATGTCCCCGATTTGGAGCCAAATGTTATACCCGTTTTCTAGGGATAACTAGGAGATCATGTCTCGAGACCCACAGGTCGTAGACATGGAGTACCGAGAGTAGGATTGACCTGAGCATGGCCTTGGAGGGCCCATCCTTCTCCTTCTTCGCCAAACTTGTCCTGTTAGCAGTAGCATCTTCCATCACCATCGGCTTGGACTTTCATCAGAGAAGACTCTTGCTCCATGAGGTAATTGGACCAAGGTATCATGGCATGTGTCGTGTTTGATCATTATAACTTTCTTATATATGCATCAGGTTCCTTACATTTCTGATAACTGCTTGGATCTTACACTAGTCCACTTGACCATCATTGGGGGGATTAATGGGGTGCCCTAACTAGCTTGTATTTATGGGTTTTAGTTAGCCACCAGGGGGGATTTGAAGAGCCATCGTCCGCTCCCACCATTCTATCACTTTACATCTTATCTCCCTTACATCCATCCCATTCCCCTAGTCCAGCCATTAGGATGACCTTTGAGGGTTATGCTTTGTCCTGTGGGAAGAAGGGGCTAAAGGCCCAGGGGGTAAAAGCAGTTGGTAAAAGATAAAATCCATAGGAAATAAAACCTAGAGATGCTTTGCCCAGGGATCCCCAAGAAGGCAATAAAAAACCTCTCGATAAGAAACAAAAGGGACCCGAAGAAAATAACAAAAACAAGACCTAACCAAGAGGATGGGAGGTCTCATCACAAGCCGACCCATTATGTTCATAGGTATCTAGCAGTATGACATTGCCATTATCTGGTCACCACACCAGGGCAATGACCTTTGGTTGCATGGCCAAGGGAAAGGGGGTCTCATCATGAGCCAACCTTATCATTTCTATGAAAATACCAGTGGGTAACACTGTCAGCTCTGGTCACCACGCCAAGGCAGTGTCCTCTGGTCAGACCTTGAAGTAAAAAGAAAGAAAAAACAATAAATGAAAAATAAAGGCAATAAAGGGGCTTGGAAAAAGTGCATCCATGACGGGTACAACTCACCTCCTACAAAGGCACCCACGGACAACACCTACCCATGGTCTTACTATGACTGGACATCCTCAGACCATACCACTTCATGTACATGGCTTGAATGATCTTCTGTGGAAACTTTCCTTTTCCTGTGGATGCTGGCCCAATAGGTTATTCTGTCTATTTCTTCAACTTTGTATAGTAGATTAGTGTAATGTCTTTGAGCTATTAGATGATATGCTAGGGATTTTATGCATGTATTTGATAAATTTAATGATGAAATATGATTGACATTGCTATGATCCCTAGGACTGATGAGCCCATGGAGGGCGTAGTTTTTAATTTGCAGGACCATGTCTGAAGGAAAGGTACCAGTGGACCGACACACATGGGGACATGATTAGCTCAGACCTCCATGGGGCTGAAGAGCCCATTAGGTGGTTGTTGGGATGGCAGAGACAGGACAAGGTTATGATGAGCCATTGCATGAGAAGAAAGAAGGATGCTCCACCCAGGACACTTTGGCAGAGCCCGACCTAGGGGGAATCACCCACTGCAGATGGAACGTTTGCCTTTGATGGACAGGACATCACCTGAGAGAGTTGGACGTTGTCTGGAGCGTGTGGCAGGGTGCTAAGGTCATTTGGCATGTGTGGCATCTTGGAGGAGCCCCAGAAGAGCCAATGTTTGGTTTCTTGATGTTGTATTTTGCCCAAAAAGGGACAACGTCTCCCTTAGAAGGGTTTGATGTCCCTCTATTGCTCATATTATGACATTTTTCTAGCATTTAATGTAAAAACAGTGTAAATCTTATTGTGAGCCTTGTCGGCTGTTTTAATGACCTAAATTTTAATTCAAAGGTCATGGATTGGTATAAATAGAGGACATTTCTCCTCATTTTAAACATAACACAACTCGCTCTCTTGTGAGAGATCAACTTTTAGTCTTTGTCTTGGTATTTTTGGTGTTTTAAGTGAGGCACAACTCTTCTTGGAGGATTCTTCTTGGCATGTATGGTGTTTCTCTCATTGGAAGGTTTGCAACTAGGGTTTGATGATGCATTCTTCATGATATGTAAGTGAATTTTTCATACAAAACTTCTTAAATGAATGGTTGTAGGTTTAATCTCTTACATTTGCTATTATATTGCTTAATCTTGAAACCCTAGGTAGCAAGCACACAA
>ML828223.1:71281-93753 GCA_009831015.1 Picea engelmannii
TTGATTAAGGAAGATATAGCCTAGTCGTTGCTACACTTATCTCTCTTTTTCTGAGTTAGCATTAAAGTATAAGTTGAATAGAGGAGACGTCCTAGGCCTAGTTAATTCTACACCTAGGGTTTTAACCTTCTAGGGTTTGAAAATCCTTGTCCCCATGCAACACTTTTCTCCCTTAGACTTGTACTTTGTAGCTAGCCATTTTGCCAAGAGTATTTAGAGAAAGAGGAAGGAGCATGAGGCCTTGCTTAAGCAACACCGGAATGAGCCTCCTTCCCTTAGGGTTTTGATTCTAGGGCCCTGCCATGGCAGCACCATAGAACCTAACCTTCTAGTCTTTAAATTTTGATCCTCCTGAGATTTTTCCCTTACTTTTGACTCCATATTACCCTAAGGCACTAGTATTCTTTCCAACATTGAGCTTGCTGTGAAAAATCATTCTTCAAACTCTCAAATTTGAAACCCTAACTAACCCTAACGTCTCTAACTAGGGATGACATCATACTTGACGCAGCAACCCTTCTAACCTAGCAATTAATGATGACATCATGCCTTATTTGAGCTTTTGTTGGTAGAAAATATTGTTGGCTTGGTCATCTTGTGATAGACATTGATAAATTGATGATGTTCATTGACTAATTAGCAAAACGTTGACCTTCTTTGTCTATTATACTAACCCTAAAATAAGTTGACATCATCTCTAGGATATTGATGGATATTGATGCAACAACCTCTTGTATGTGACCAACTAATGACATTTAATGCATTGATTTAATTCAAGGATTGATCATTTTCATTTGATGCCATATTATTCTGGTGTTTATTGACAAGTAACATTATATAGATATTGTCATTATTGAAATCATTGACTTCGTCAATAATTACTGCTGTATATACTCATATACACAGTAAATTTTGATAGTCATTGACTTATGAAGCATTAACCACTATTGCATGTACTAGTTTCATTGTTGTCTTGTCTCGCAAGCAGGTGCCTTTTCTGTGGTTATTCTTTACTTGACTATCTTCTGGGCGGTAATCTGTGAAGGGGAAACTTGCCTTAATCCTTTGAGCCTTTTCCTTTCAAAACCCCAGATTTCCAGAGACGTCTCCCTTGGGCTTAGCCACCCTAAATAGAAAGGACCTCCCCATTGTGGTGACATTGGGTGGGGTAGGTCCCTGTTACGCCATTTTAACCCTTGTCCTCCAGTCTATGATCTAAACTACAAACTGCGCGATAACAGGAGCCAACAAGGGCTTCATTGTAGACGGTGAAGAATCCTCCTTCGGGATGAGGGATAGTTGCCTTGGTTTGTTGTCCATGAAAACTCCCCTTTAAGTGTTCTATGAGCCCTTTGTGAAGAATAATACCCAAATTACTTACAACATTTATGACAACCACATCTATCAAGAAAGGAGCGCTAGGGTAGAAATCAAAGGCCACCTCGAGGTTTTTAATAATCCCTTTTGCAAAGTCGTCCCAGGTATTTATTTGCGAGGCACTGAGTCCTAATTGATACATAACCTCTTTTGTCATCATGTTGGTTGTGGCATTTGGGTTCAGGAGACAGTTGCAAAGGAGGGAGCCCTTGATTTGGAGAGTGACATAGAAGGGTGTGAACTCACTTTTCTTAGAGAGAGGGTGTCCTACCTGGTGGATAAAGAGAGGAAACTCTTTCAAAGGGTCACACTCAATGATTTCAGGTGAAAAAATTTCAATCTTGTCATCTGGAGGCCCTTTCTTTAAAGGGGGTTCCAGAGAAGGGGTATTGCTTTCAAGGGAAAGGATCCATTTTCTTTTAACGGGAGTACGTTCTACTTAGAAGATCTCTGGGAGCTCAGGTTCCATGAAGAACTCATTTACAAGGCCACATAAGCCAGCATCTCGTGAAGAGTGTACTTGATGGATGTAATCTTCAAATTCAAGATTTCTCTCAATTTGAAAAGCAAAGTCTTGTGCCTCCTCCAAAGTTGCAGGTGACCGGTCCTTGATTTTGAACTATAAGGTTCCCTCCAAGGAGTACAAGTAGTGACCGAGGATAGCTTGTTCTGAGCCTACCTTTGATTGAACCTTTTTGAGGAGAAGGTTAAACCTATCACTGAAATCCCTAACGCTCTCACAAGATCCTTTGCAAATGCCAAGGTATTGGGAAAAAGAATCTTGTGGGTGTTCACTACTGCACCATCTTATCTTAAAGTCTTTATGCAGTTCTTCATGGCTTTTTATGCTTCCTTTTGGACAACCATCAATCCAAAGTTTAGCATCTCATATAAGGGAGCTTGCAAAAAGTCTCATAAAGACATCAAGGTGCTCCTGACCAACCAAATGAAAATCAAAACTGTCACAGAACTGGGTCCAATGTGAGTTACCAAGGACATCCTTTCCTAAAAAAATTGGTAGCCAAGAATTTGCATCTTCGGGCAAATCATGCAACCCTCCCTGGATGTTACTTAATTCGAAACAGTCGAAAGTCTTCGGGTGAGACCACCTATGTGGATCAAGCGGGGATGCTGAGATTGTTAAGGTGAAAGTGGCAATAGTAGAGGGGTTCGAGTATTGTCCTCCACTATGGGTCATCATTGGTGGAGTTGCCAGATAATTTGCTTGAAATTATCAAAGAAAAAGGGGGAAAACCCCCTGGTGGAGTCGCCAGGTAAGCTTTGTAAGAAAAGGTTTCTGAGGCAAGGCTTACCCAAGATTTGTCGTTTGAGGAGGATTGACTCAATGTTCCCTGGCAACGACGCAAAAATTTTATCGCACAGTTTGTAGCTAGGTCAAATGGTTATAAGAAGGAGGCCAAACGGGTGTAACAGGAACCTACCCCACCCAATGTCACCACAATGGGGATGTTATTTCTTTTTAGGGAGGTTAGGCCCAGGGGAGATGTAGGCTAAGGTTTAAAAGTCAAAGTAAAGGTCCCTCTTCATAGGTCACCACCTAAAATACATAGTCGGGCTAAACAACCAATAATGAAGTGTAGGCCCAAATGAGAACACATGCCCGGAACAAAGCAACATCAAACTAATAAATGCTATCATTCAATGGGTTAGTACTTCATGTAACTATATGATATCAATATATAAGCAATTGCAACAATAAATATTGATGCAGTCAATTTTTGTTAATATAGCAACGAAATAATGTTACTTACTAATAAATATCAAGATGATATGGCAATCAATGTATCAAATCAATCCTTGTTGAGTAAATGCATCAAATCATCATCCAATTGCTCACTACATAAAGAATGTTGCGTCAAGATGAAATAACCAAGTGTGACGTCAACCTTTTAGGGTTAGTAGTTAGTTAGGGTTTCAATTATAAAAAAAAATTGAGAGTTGTTTTGACCACTTATCACTTCAACGTTGGAGTTCTGAGATCAGTGCCTAATGGGTAAATGGAGTCAAGTTTAAGGGAGGATGCAAAAGTTGAAGGGAAAGGCTAAGGACTAGAGGGAAGGGTTCTGAAGTGCTGCTATGGCAAGGCCACAGAAGCAAAACCCTAGGGGAAAGAGGCTCACTCCAGTGTTTCTAAAGCAAGGCCTCGTGCTCTTTCCTCCTTCCTTAGGTTTAACTTGGCAAAACGGCTAGCATAAGAGATAAATCAAGACATGAGAGTGAGATGAGGGAGGGTGTTGCTAAAGTAAGGCCCTATCACCAAACCCTAGAATAAAGACAACCCTAGGTGTAGATAACCTAGGCTTAGGACGTCTCCTCCTTCTTGACCTTTAAAGGGTACGACTAGCTTAGGGGAAGAGAGAAATGAGAGTGTAGCTATGGCTAGGATCTTCCTTTCTCCTTCAATGGCTGAAAATTTCTCTTTTAGGGGACATGAGATAACAACCTTCTTGTGTGTTTATCCTATAGTGTTTTAAATCAGCAAAATTTATAAATAAATGCAAGAATATAAGTCTACAACCATTCAATTAAGAAGTTTTGTAGAAAAAACACTTACATATCACCATGAAATAGCATTGCAAACCCTAGTTGTAAACCTTCCTTCAAGAGAAATGCCAAAAATGCCAAGAAAAGCCTTCCATCAACAAGTGTGCCTCACTCCAAAAGAACAAATACCCAAGTAGGGCACAAAAATAATATCTCACTAGGAGAGTGAGTGTTGTCTTATGTCAAAATGAGGATAAAACTCCTTAATATATACTGTATCAATGACCTTTAATTAAATTTAGGTCATAAAAAATAGCCGACAAGGCTACAAACCAAAATCATATTGTTTTTACATTAAATTTTCAAAATAAAACCCTAACTTAGCAAAAGCAAGACGTCAAGCCCTACTGAGGGAGACGTTATCCCTTTTTAGGGCAAAAGCAGCACAAAATGACAAAAGGTTGTCCCTCTTTGGGCCTCCAGATCATGCCACACGTGCCAGCTGCCCTGTCAAACTGTCACACGCTCAAGGTGACATCCATGGCTCCTAGGTGACATCCTGGGCCATCCAAGGGAAACTTTCCACTGGAAGTAGGTCAACCCCCCTAGGTCGGGCTCAACCAAAGTGCCCCTGATGGAATGTCCTCTTCTTCTCTGGTGAAAAACCTTGATCAAGCACTGTCTTGTCTCTGCCCATCTAACGAGGTTTCAACAACCATATGATGGGATGTTTAGCCCCATGGAGGTCCGAACTGATCATCTCCCCATGTGTACCGGTCCAAATGGTACCTGTCTATCGGGAATGGTCCTGCACATCAAAAACTACGCCCTCCATGGGCTCATTAGTCACAAGGATCATAGCAATGTTAATCACATTTCATCATTAATATTATCAAACATATGCATAAAAACCCTGATATATCATTTAACAGCTCAAAGACGTTACAAAAACCTACAATACAAGTTTGAGGAAAAAGAGCAAGACACCCTATTGGGCTAATATCCATAAGGAAATGAAAGTTTCTAAGGGTTTTCATCTATGCCATGTAAATGAGGTGGTGTGGCTAAGGGATGTCCAGACATACGGGTAGAGTGAGAGCCAGGGATGCATGATATTACTTGTGGGTGCCTTTGTAGAAGGCGAGTTGTACCTGTCATAGATGCAATTTTTCCAAGCCCCTTCTTACCTTTTATTCTTTTCTTTATTTGCTTTTTCTTTTTTTTTATCCAAGGACTAACCAAAGGACACTGCCTTGGCATGGTGACCAGAGCTGACAGTGTTACCCACAAGTACTTTCACAGAGATGATAAGGCTGGCTTGTGATGAGACCCCTTTTACCTTGGCCATGCAACCAAAGGTCATTTCCCTGGCGTGGTAACCAAAATGATGGCAATGTCATGTTGTTAGGTACCCATGAACATAATATGTTGGCTCGTGATGAGACCCCCTATCCTCTTGACTAGGTCTTGTTTGTTAATTTTCTGGGTCCCTCTTGTCTCTTGTTGAGAGGCTTTTTATTGCCTTCTCGGGGATCCATGGGCGAAGCATCTCGAGGTTTTATTCCTAGGATTTTATCTTTTACCAGCTGCTTTTACCTCCTAGGCCTTTAGCCCCTTCTTCCCACGAGGTAAGGTGCAACCCTACAAACAGGTCAACCCAATGCTCGGACAAGGGGAATGGGACAGATGAGCGGGAGATAATATGGAAAGTGGTGGTATGACGGGAGCGAACGATGGCTCTTTAGAAATCCCCTAGTGGAAAACCAAAACCTATGGGTATAGGCTTGCTAGAGCACCCAGTCAATCTCCCCAAGCATGGTCAAGTGGACTGATGTAAGGTCCAAGCAGTTGTCAGAGATAAAAGGAATTAGATGCATACATTTAAAGGTTATAATGATCAAAAGTGACATATACCATGATACCCGGACCAATTACCTCATGGAGCAAGAGCTCTCTCTGATACAAGTCCAAGTCGAAGGTGATGGATGTTGTTGTTGATGACAAGATGAGTCTGATGAAAGAAGAAAAGGATGGGCCCTCCAGGGCCATGCTCAGGTCAATCCTGCTCTCGATACTCCATGTCTAGGACTTGTGGGCCTCGAGACATGATCTCCTAGTTATCCCTCAAAATCAGGGATAATAGGACCATTTGAACCTATCGATACTATGCATCACCCTCCATGCCCCTATTGAAATAATGTAACTGCAAAGTGTATTCTTATTATTATTTGATAAATTATTCATGGGATCAATCCCCATTGTGGATTGATCATGTCGGCTATTGTAAAAGGACCAAATCCCCTTTTGCGGATTGGTCATAATGTAATTGTAATAGGAAAAAGAAGAAATTGGCCCCATAATACATTTAGGAGGCCCCATAATATAATAAAGGTGGTTATAACCACCCAGTTTGAGAAGTCGGCCCTGCCAATGAAGAGGCACTTCACACGTGCCAGATTTGTATAAATAAGGAGGCTAGCACCTCACTTGGAAACACACACTCATTTGTTCATTAAGAGACAAGTTTCGGAGCTGGAATTGGAGAAGAGAGAGAGAGAGAGAGAGAGGCGCATAATTGGGAGAGGATCTTCTGTATTAGCTTGAGTTATCTCTTGGCATTGTATTGGCTATCTATAATAAGGAAGTTTTGTTGGGTTTTCTTCCCCTAGAGGGTTTCCCGAGATAAATGTTGTGTCTCGTGTGATTGTGTATTTATCAGTGATCTTGTTTTATGCAATTGTTATCTATTGAAATACAAAGAACTATAATAATGGCTTAAACTTTAACATGGTATCAGAGCCAAGATGAAGGAAGCATATTTCACAAGAGTGAAAAACGTCATTGTTGTCGTACATGCAAATTAGGGATTTTTGATGGTGAAGCTTTTCAGCCATAAAACCATCTAGAAAAATGCGCCCTCCCCTAAGGATTACTTTGGCACTCTCCCGAAAAGTGAAACCCTAGTTTCACAAAGTACCATAAGTACCAGAAAACCAGTGTACCAGAAGTACCAGAGTACCAGAGGTACCAGAAAACTAGAAACACCGGTCCAGAAATCCGCAGATCAAGTTTGGAGGAGCAAAAGTTGGATTTTCTCAGATCCAAACACACCAGGCTACTCGCCTTAGCCAAGTGCACCTCTTGGAAAGTTCATAATTTGATTTTGAGCATTTTCAATTTTTGGTCATTTTCCTAGCTCCAGGTAAAAGATGTATGCTAGCACTAAGCTTGTTGACAAGCTAGAAGGTGTGGAAAACTTATGTGTCTGGAAGTATAGGATTGGACTCGTTCTTGAAGAGAATGACCTAGCAAAATTCGTCAAAGGAGAAATTCTGGAACCCGACGATGCTGCAGAAAAAGCCAAGCATCAAAAGGACACAATCAGGGCCAAAAGAATCATTGCAGATTCAATCAAAGACCACCTGATTCCTTATGTGTCATCTAATAAGAATCTAAAAGAAATGTTTGATGCCTTGACCAAACTATATGAAGGAAAGAACATAAACTGGAAGATGAATCTAAGTACTCAATTGAAGAATACAAGGATGCAGAAAGGAGAAACAATTCAGGAATATTTCTCTAGAATCTCAGAATTCAAAGAACAGTTAGAAGCGATTGGAGATACCATAGATGAAGACGAACTCATAATGATGGCCCTAAATGGTCTCACAAGACCTTGGGATGCATTCATCCAAACGATATGTGCCAGAATGGAGAAACTGAAGTTTGATAGTCTATGGGAAGAATGCATCCAAGAAGAAACAAGATTAGCTAACCGTGAAGCGCTACTGGCAAGAGATGATGGTCAAGCCCTAGCTACTCACACCAAAAGAGGAAGGAATAAACCCTACTTCCAAAAGGAGACTCATAAAGAGTCTCAACTGCCAAACAAATTCAATAATAAAGAATCTCATCCAAGTAGATTTCAGAAGAAAGGACAACAAAGGGAAAGAGATTACTCATATGTACAATGCTATCATTGTGACAAGATGGGACACATTGCAAAATTCTGTCTAGCCAGATGAAAAGAATACAAGAGAAAACATAAGAGTCACCATGCCCATGTAGTCGAAGATGAAGAGTCACCCGCAAAGATAATAAGAGAGCAGATCAAAGACCATGTCTTAATCTCGGCCCTCTCAAGATCTGTAACACCTGGAGAGGACACTTGGCTCATTTATAGTGGTGCATCCAAGAACATGACGGAACAAAGAGACATTCTCTCTTGTATCTCAGAAAAGAAGTTTTCTCAGAAAGTGACACTTGGAGATGATTACCAATATCCCATCAAGGGAGTGGGAGAATCAAACCACAAACTGAATTCAGGGAATTCACTAAAAATAAAGGATGTACTATATGTACCAGGTTTGACTAAGAACCTACTCTCCATTTCAGCTTTAGAAAAGAAAGGCTTCAGATTTTCCTTTATAGATGGATAAGTTCTTATGTGGGCTAAAGAACAAACCTTAAATGAAGCAATCATCATTGGAAGTGAAGAAAATGGCTTGTATAAACTAAAGGGTCACTCAGAGGCTGCCATGACACACGCCATTGAAAACTCATGTGAACTTTGGCATAGAAGATTAGCTCACATCAACTACAAGGCGCTACCATACATATGCAATGCGGTCACAGGTTTACCAAAACTCAAGGTTGACCATGAAGGCGTATGCAATGGATGTGCACAAGGGAATAACATCAAGAACCCTTTTCTGAAAGAGTCTTAGAGCTCGTTCATTCAGATGTATGTGGCCCAATTCCATCGTCCTCCATTAGTGGCAAGTTCAAGGAATTAAAATCCTTGATAGAGAATCTTTCTGAAAGAAAGATCAAGATACTCAGGCCAGATAATGGAGGAGAATATACCTCAAAAGAGTTTATGAACTTCTGCAAAGATGTTGGGATCAAGAGGGAATTCACTACTCCCTATAATCCCCAACAAAATGGTGTAGCTGAACGAAAGAAAACAACGATAATGGAAGCTGTGAAGACTATGATCCATGATCAAGATCTTCTTATGTGCTTATGGGCAGAAGTAGCAATGGCAGCTATATATGTGCAGAACTGATTGTCCCATAGTGCACTTGGGCTCAAGACCCCGGAAGAGTTTTTCACTAGAAAGAAACCAGAGGTAAGCCATCTCAAAATATTTGGCTGCCCAGTATTTATTCATATACCGAAAGAGAAGAGAAACAAGTTAGAAACTTCAGGAAAGAAGGGAATATTTGTGGGATACTGTGAGGTCTCCAAGGCCTTCAGAATCTATACCAAGTAACCGGCACATTGAGATCAACAGGGATGTGACCTTTGATGAAGATGCAGCTCTCAAGAAATCAAGAAGATGTCAGCTTGAAGAAGTATATGAAGAGGAACCCGTAATCCCCAGAACTGTAGTGAGGGAGGTTCCCAGAGCCGCAGAACTAGTGAGGGAAGTTGTAACTTCCCCTGATGAGGAAATTCGAGGAGACCATGATATATCATAAGTTCAAGAACCTCCTCAGATGACGATCCTCCATAAGAGGAAGCCAACTTGGGCTAGAGAGCTTATTCAAGATGGAGAGAAGTATGGTGTTCCCCAAGGAACCACGAGACAGGTGAAAAGACCAAAGCCATTCTCCAGTTATATGGCTTTGATGTGTGACCTCCTAGAGGAGGAGCCTACCTTCCCTTCTTTGAAGAAGCCATTCATAGGAAAGAATGGGCATATTCCATGACAAAGGAATACCAATCCATAATAAAGAACGAAGAATGAGAAATAGTTCCCAGAACGAAGAGTAAAGATGTGGTGTCCTCCAAATGGATATTTAAAATAAAACATGTTGTTGATGGAAGTATTGAGAAGTATAAAGCAAGATTCGTAGCTCGTGGATTTTCTAAAAAAGAAGGCATTGACTATGAAGAGACATTCGCTCCTGTAGCCAAAAACACTTCGATCAAAACCATCATAGCCCTTGCGGCTAAGATGAAGTGGAAACTGCACCAAATGGACGTAAAGACGGCTTTCCTAAATGGTGTCATCAAAAAGGAAGTGTATATAGAGCAACCTCAAGGATTTGAAGTTGAAGACAGGAAGTCTCATGTCTGCAAGTTGAAGAAAGCATTGTACGGATTGAAGCAAGCTCCTAGAGCTTGGTATGGCCGAATAGACAGCTTTCTGACGAGCTTGGGCTTTACCAAGAGTAAAGAAGATTTTAACCTCTACTTCAAGGTTATGAACGATGAGACAGTAATACTATTATTGGAGAAGAAAATCTCATCATTGAATGTAAGAAGAGACTCGCTTCAAAATTTGAGATGAAAGACCTTGGCCTAATGCACTATTTCTTAGGTCTCGAGGTATGGCAGATTCCAGAGAGGATCTTCCTTAATCAAGGGAATTATGCATTCGAAATCCTGAAGAGATTCAACATGTTGGAATGCAAGTCCGTGAATACACCCATGGAAGCGAAGCTGAAGCTGTTGGTCGACACTTCGTCAAAATTGATTGATGCCACTCTATACAAACAAATTATTGGATCGCTGATGTACTTGACAAACACTAGACCAGACATTTGTTTTTCCGTGAACACCTTGAGTCGGTTTCTGGTAGAACCCAGACATGTTCACCTAGTGGCTACAAAACATGTGATGAGGTACCTTAAGGGTACAATAGATTGTGGTCTCAGCTATGATGGAGATCATGATTTCACATTGAGTGTATATACTGATGCAGATTGGGCAGGAAGTGTTTCTGACAGAAAAATCACTTCAGGATGTTGTTTCAGTTTGGGATCAGCCATGATCTCGTGGCAGAGTAGGAAGCAATCTAGCATTGCTCTCAGCATAGTAGAAGAAGAATACATTGCTGCATGTTCTGCCAGTTGCGAAGCTATATGGCTTCGAAAGTTGTTGACTAGTCTGTTTGACCTAAAGATGGAAGCAACCACGATCCTATGTGAAAACTAGAGCTGCATAAAGATGACAGAGAATCTTGTATTCCATGACAGGTCGAAGCACATATAGATCCAATATCATTACATCTGTGACATGGTGCAAAGAGGAGCCTTAAAGCTCCAGCACATTAGCATGGATGAACAGGTTGTTGATGTGTTGACCAAGCCTCTATCTCATGTAAAGTTTGAGCACTTTCAAGATAAGCTTGGTATAGTCCAAAAGGACATTCCTCGAAAGGGGGAGTAGTTGTTGTGATGAGACATCTCTTACTTCCAGCTTCATTGCTGTGACGTAAAGCAAGAAGATGTGATGAGACTAGAACTGTTCTTCCGGCTTGACAACCGTGACGTAAAGCCAGTCTAGTATCCTGCTTTCAGCTTGATTTCTATGACGTAAAACAGGACGAGTATCTTGCTTCCAACTTTATTGTTGTGACGTAAAGCAAGAAGATGTGATGAGACTAGTATTGTGCTTCCATCTTGACAACTATGACGTAAATCCAGTCTAGCATATTGCTTCCAACCTTATGGTTGTGACGTAAAGCAAGACAGTGATATGAGACTAGCACTAAGCTTCCAGTTTGATAGCTGTGACGTAAAGACAGTCTAGTATCCTACTTCCAACCTGATTGTTGTGACGTAAAGCAGGATGAGCTTCTTGCTTCCAGCTTAATTGTTGTGATGTAAAGCAAGACGAGCATTGTGCTTCCAGCCTTACAGCTGTGACGTAAAGCCAGTCTAGTATTATGATGATGAGCTAGCCTCGTGCTGTGATGATGATGATGTATCAATTTT
Source organism: Picea engelmannii (assembly GCA_009831015.1). NCBI lineage: Eukaryota > Viridiplantae > Streptophyta > Pinopsida > Pinales > Pinaceae > Picea > Picea engelmannii. Next base: position 82,891 of record ML828223.1, read on the forward strand.
ATACTAATACATATTGATGCAGATGATTGCATTCCTTTGAGAATATCGATGCTGCCGATGAAGAAAACTTCCGATGATTTATAGATATGCCAATCAGTGTTCCATGATGATATTGATGATGTTGTCCTCTCACCCACTTGATGTTGTTGATGATGTTGTCCTCTCTCTCTCACCTGATGTTGTTGAAGAATACCCTTCTTGTTAAGGGGGAGTGTTGAAATAATGTAACTGCAAAGTGTCTTCTTATTATTATTTCATATATTATTCATGGGATCAATCCCCACTGTGGATTGATCATGTCAGCTATTGTAAAAGGACCAAATCCCCTTTTGTGGATTGGTCATAATGTAATTGTAATAGACAAAAGAAGAAGTCGTCCCCATAATACATTTAAGAGGCCCCATACTATAATAAAGGTGGTTATAACCACCCAGTTTGAGAAGCTGACCCTGCCAGTGAAGAGACACTTCACACGTGCCAGATTTGTATAAATAAGGAGGCTAGCGCCTCACTTAGAAACACACACTCACTTGTTCATTAAGAGACAAGTTTCAGAGCTACAGTTGGAGAAGAGAGAAAGAGAGAGAGGCGCATCTTTGGGAGAGGATATTCTGTATTATCTTGAGTTATCTCTTGGCATTGTATTGGCTATCTATAATAAGCAAGTTTTGCTGGGTTTTCTTCCCCTAGAGGGTTTCCCAGGATAAATGTTGTGTCTCTTGTGATTGTGTATTTCTCAGTGATCTTGTGTTATGCTATTGTTATCTATTGAAATGCAAAGAACTATAATAATGGTTAAACTTTAACAACCCCCACCGTCAACCAATGTAGAATTTGTTGGCAGATTTTTGGCGGTAGGTTGTTTTGAAATTCACTCATCACTTGAATTAATTGGTTGATATGACTAGTAGGATCTCTCTCGTTAAATCCTCTTGAGTCATTGTAAACAAGATTATTCTGTGCGCAAAGAAGTTCAGAACATCCAGAGGAGCGAGATGAGCAATCCGGGGAAAGATTCCAAGGTCCAGTGAGTATTAAACAACATGTTTAGCAAGCGTTATAGGTATGTACCGGTCTATGGATGTTTTATGCTTCATTTCATACGTTTTTTATCCGATGTTACTCTGTACACATGCCTAAAGGATCATTTTCGATTGCAGGAACAATGCCTCCGAAGAAACCTACCACCAGGAAATATCCGAGAGAACCAAAGCTAAAGGAACCAGAGGTAGGAGAAGGCTCTTCCCTAGCGGTCGAAAAAAAACTGGAATTTACTCTAAAACCGGTGCCCGTCATCAAGACATCCACCAAGAAGGTTTTTTCTCAACCTCCGGCCTTTGGAGACATAGAGGCGAACATCGGGACCAAGACAATGTTCCCGCGCTGGGAAGAACTTTTCAAGAAAATCAAGCGGGAGGAATTCCCTGAATATACCCCACAGAGCGACCCCGATACAAGGAAGCTCAACGACGAAGTTTTTCCCAATATCTGAAGAGCATATTTTCACATGGTAGCGAGAAGAACTCCAATCTTCCCTTGCATTGAACTTCTGAAATGGATTATTGACCACACAGACACTCAAAGATGTTTGATTAATGATGACAACAACGAGTGTGTCGGGGTTTTCCTTCTAGTGGAGGTGCAGAATTACTACAAGCTCAGAGAGCCGGAGGAGCGACCGAACATTGATTTTGTTGTGAGATTCTATCAGAAACACAACACCAACAAGGTGATGGCTTCATGGTGGAGAGAGGATAAAAAGTTCACTAATCGGACCTCTGATTGGTACCCGACGGCCAACCTAAGGGAGTCGTACATCTATCTAATGGCCCTACTCTGTCGATTGCATGGGGAGAAATACTACTCTAGGTTTTCAGAGGCTTGGATGCCTCTAGCTTATACTGTAGCCATTTCTGGAATAGGTTTTAACTAGGGTGCCATCATCTCCAAACAACTGAGCACTTGCATACAACAGGCTCAAACACCAAAGGAAGGAGAGACTCCATCTTTCTACATGGCATCTTATCTACTAGATGTCATCTGTGCCAGAAATGCCTTTTTCGGAATGAACTTAAGCTGGAACACCTTAGAACTCTCTATCCATGTATATTTCAGCATCTTGTGGGAGAATAGGTACAAGAAATCCTACTCTCTCATTTGCGATCAATTTATCGCACGTATTCATTCTTTACTATTCAAGAAAGAGTGCCCAAGACTATCGGATGCAGCCAAAAAGATTATATCAAAAGTTGGCCACTGGTACCTAGATGAGCGTGATACCTACATCAGGGTTTTCGGAGCCACCAGAGCACCACATATGTTACCTGTGTATGACCCCGATGGACTAGTAGTCGGGGAAATCTGTTACCAGACCATCCTGCAAGGTTATAATGCTACTCTGGTAAAAGATAAGAAGCGAGCATTCATACCTTATGGATTCCATATAGGTTTCTACATGCTAAAAGACACTACTCAAACCAAACAGGAAGGGTTGAATCAATTGGATTTTTGATTCCAGACTGGTCTCTTTCACAAGCATGACCCAAAAGGTTTAGTCTTGAATCATGCATCACAAGTATCTTCATGTTGGCCATACGCCCATAACAGTTTTGAAGATATCGGACACCACCCTAGACACCACCCTAGAACATCTGAACTTATCGGCGTAGGGAGAGAGATCTCGGACACCACCCTAGACAGAGCTAAAAAAGATGAAAAGGAGTTGGTCGCCGCCCTGAAAGAACTGGAACATTTGCGCCACCTGGCTAAGTATTATTAGGACACCACACAGACTGCGGTGTATATGAGGATTGAGATTAAAGAGGCCTACTACAAGTTTACAAATGAGCGACATATTTTCAATGTGAATATAGCCGAGCTCCAGGAAGATACTCTCATGGCACTCATGACATGCAAGGATATGGAGCGGTGGTGCGAAAAGGCGCAACAAGCTGTGGAAAGAGTCGACTACATTGGTGCAGTCCAGCAGGGTCAAGATAAAGAAGAACACAACATCCGGTTGTTGAGCGAAAGCAATCTTGATCACATAAAGAGATTAGCCGAATATTGGACTAAAATGTCTCGAGAACCACACCAGGAAATTCAAGAGCAGTGGGCCAAATGCGAGAAACATTGGGGTAAAATCAACAAAGCAATTGAGGATATCAGACTGCCCGAGTTCGGCATGCCCAATGACTTTGTCGATTTGCACGACATAGTAGAATCGCATGCCAGGCAGGATTCGTTATGGGCTGAAGAGCTGGAAAAGGTGATCGACACAATGCCAGGACAAGTGCAACAATTTATGGAACACCCGATCAGATCTCGGGATTTGCTACAACAACTAAGTACCAGCCTGGCAAAGTACCAGGTGCATGCGGTGGAGATCAGAGAAATTTACACAGCCCCAATGGAACAACACTGATTTCCATACGCCCATGCCTGTGAGGATCTGTTCATTAGTTGGTCAGAGTATGAGAAAAGTCACCCTTTCAAAGGGACGCCTTGAGTTGATTGTTAGGAGAGAACGACACGTGGCGAATTTTGTTCACTTATCTACACTTAGTCGTTATTTTCAGTTGAATTTTATGTTATAAATAAGAGCATCGACCAATTAGTTATAGGTCGATGGTTGTTGCAAGAAACTCTTTTTTCTGGTTTGTTAAGAATTATTTTGAAGCTATCATTAATTGAGAAGTCCTTCTGGACCAAAGACAAGTTATATTTTCATCAAATGCATGTGTGATTGGGTGTGGAGAAGAACTATTTCCTATCTCGTTTCATGAATAGATGTTGTGACAAGTAAGAGCTATTGACTCTATTGTTAAGTTATCTGATGCAATGTTTTATAGTTCTTTTCTTTATGATGAAGATGAATCGTTGTGTTATTGTCTGATGAATGATCAGAGTAGGTGAATTATTTTTCTTGCTATTATCTCATCGCATATGTGTTTTCTTTCTGATAATTAAGTGTTTCAGACAGTAATCAGATGCTCACATGGTTAATGTATTAGTACTAGGCCTTGTGGTATAAAATTGTCGTCTGCATGCTTTAGAAACAGGCTATCCCAAGCTCAGACTCTTCTCCAGTAGTTAAACTAAATCATGTTTGTTACCAAGTTGGTTTATACCAGCTTACCTCTCATATCGGTCCCACCTAAGAGAAAATACAAAAAGAGAAATTCCAAACTGAAGGAGACGCCTTCACAAGAAAACATAAAGCTCATCGATTAATTGGCCAGATCGCAAGATTTGGAGAACCATTCCACCATTAAACGTTGCAGAGTCTAATTGGGCTTCGGTGGTGGGTTTGGTTCCTGCTGTTGAACTAAGGGATTTAGGACCCATCAATAGGTTGGTACTCCAACACAGGATGGTATGCTACCTTAGTGCATGTTGGTACTAGAACGAAGGCTGGTATGCTACCCCAATGCATGTTGGTACTCCAACACAGGTTGGTATGCTACCCCAACATAGGTTGGTAATCTAACGCAGGATGGTATGCTACCCTAGTGCATTTTGGTACGTCAATGTAGGCTGGTATGCTACCCCATTGCAGGTTGGTACTCCAACGCAGACTGGTATGCTACCCCAATGCAGGTTGGTACTCCAACGCAGGCTGGTATGCTAACCCAACACAGGTTGGTACTCCAACGCAGGCTAGTATGCTACCCTAGCACAGGTTGGTACTCCAATGCAGGATAGTATACTACCCCAAGGTAGGTTGGTACTCCAACACATGCCGGTATGCTACCCCAGTGCAGGTTGGTATTCTACTCCAACGCAGTCTGGTATATTACCCCAACGTAGGTTGGTATGCTACTCCAACGAAGGTTGGTACGATACTCCAATAAAAGTGCATAACTTCCTATGACATATAGATCTGTGATTGACAATAAGACAATGCTCGTGGTGTGTAGAAGTGTAGAAGCAGTGATGATGATCATGCCAAGAGGAATACCTTCCTCGTTAAGAGGGAGTGTTAAATTTTTGAGTCATATTCTGTGTGAGATGACGAGTTACTAGTTCTATATGAACTAGATGCTGACCTGTAGTGTTGGAAATGATTCCCAGTTAGAGGGTCGATCAGTAGCATCGGAGGTTACTAGTTGGATGTGTTTTCCAGCTAGATGGATAATGGTGGATATGATGGTGATACTTGTTACATGATATGTTTGATCATATGATAACATGTGTGGCTATGGTAATGCTACCTGTAGACTGGTCTGCAATACCATGTGAGTCTTTCCCATGCCATGTGAGATGGATGGATGTATTTGAGACCACTACATGAAGAACATCTTAGTTAATAGCTCCCTAGCTAAGAGGGAGTGTTGATGTTTTGGTAGCTATGGGAGGTATTAACCTCCACGTGTAACCTATGACTTAGAATAGAATATTCTGGAAGCAAGTGAACCATTAAACAGATGTGTGGAAACCTTAGAAGACAAGTTGGCCTAGAATAATAAATAATATTATAATATTATCTTTCAGAAATACAAGTCAGCTCCACAAGAAAAGGATAAACATAAAATATAATTACCAGAAATTTAGGTCAGCCCAACCAGAAATGTCACTAGACAAATTGATATAAATAGAGGACGTTTTATCTCATTTGTACACTGATTTAGCGTGCAAGTCTTTTGGAGAGTTGCAGTTGTAGTTGCAAGGAGGAATAAGGGTGCATGGTCATATCTTGGTCTTGGTCTCTCTTTTGGTAATTTTCTTGTTGATATTATTGCTATGTATGACACAAGTTTGAGAGGAGAGAGAGTAGTGTAGCTACAGCTACTGCAGTTGTGTATGGCACTTGTTTTGTGGATATGGAGACTCTCTCTCTTTTGTGCTACCCTTGGAGAAGGAGCGCTCTATTTGTCTTGAGGTGTTGCTTCAGTTAGCAACTAGGGTTTATTTGTTGGTTCTGGAGTAGGCTTACCAGAATTATTCTAAGTAAAGGTTAGTGTGCTCGGGGGTGGCATATATGAATGCCCATGGTTGGGTGACAATGATATGACATTTTCTATGCTAAAACGAGCATACAAAAATTTCAAAATGGTATTAGAGTTGGTTTCCTTCGTAACATTCTAACCGCTGAAGGAGGATCCTCATTTTCCCCCATTTCCAAGCTCGTTGAGCACTTACAAAACTCACTAAGAAGGTCACCTAAGTAGGGCGTATCTCTTCCTCGGATCATATCTGCAAATTTATGAATTTGATATATTAGGGTTTCCTCATAAATACCCTAGGTTTGCAATGCCAATTCCTTCATGTTAGTTCCTTTGTGCCAGTTGCAACACCAGTTGCAGTAAATTTTTTGTTAAACGTTGGGCCTAATCTTTGGTTGTTCTAGTGTGCCTTACGCTAGCACATCTCCAGTTACCTTTAGATTGCAAGTTGGATCACTTTGAAGTTTTAGGGTTCGCCATTGCTTGTCGTTGCTGCCGGATGGTGCCACTATTTGTTGCTTCCTGTCATTGTTGACAGAGGTATGTACTCATATCTGTTTAAATTGTATCACTATTTTGAGTGTGATTGAAGGAGAAGGGATCTCTAGTCCAATCAACAATCGTAGATCCAAAGGGATCTTAGATCCATCACATTCATAGGAACAACGTACTCCAGGTTTGATTGTGTTCATATGCCCCTAGATGTTATGGCATTATTGTGACATTATGAACATCTAGTTGTATTTTGGTCTATTGAAGTTATGATTATCATGCTAACCTTTGTTCAAAGTTAAAGTTAGAAACTAACTTTAGTCAAAGTATTAGATTTATTAAGTTTTTTTACTAGATATTTAAACTCCTGAAACTTGCTAAAGACCTCATCCTTGGTCTTGAAGAAGTAGATCCAAGTTTTGCAAGAGAAGTCATCAATGAAGGAAACATAGTACATGCTTCTTGAAATTGATTTTATTGACATCGGTCCACAAACATCCGAATGCACTAGGTATAGAATTTACTTAGACCTATGCTTGTTGCTTGGGAAAGCAGCCTCGGCATGCTTGGAAAGCATGCACCCTCTGCATACTCCATTATGCTCAATAATGAACTCTGGAAGATCTATGACTATCTCCCTCAGAATAGGAAATGCTCTATGATGCAGGTACCCCATCCTCTTATGCCATAACTCACACAAGCTATCGCTATTATGAACTAGGGCTCGAACAGGTTCACCATGCAACCTGTAAATATTACCTTCTCTAACCCTTATTACTTGTGTTGTATTGGGCTAGGTTTCTTCAACTTGATGAGGACTTGCTAAACATTGCATCAATCACATAGTAGTTGAAAAATGAACAATTGAAGAAATAAAACACATAGGGATTTCTCCTTCTAATCAACTTTTCATTTCTTTGATCAAAACTTACAAGGTGACCTCTGTAGCATGATTGAACCAGCAGATGTACAGTCAATAAAATCACCTCAAACAGTAGTGTGCAGCCTGTGTAAAAGAGGGTACAACTACAATAATATGGCCTGCTTTGTTTCTGCCTTTCGTAAACAGTAAACGGCTCCTTCTCTTCTCTCAACACTGAAGCACAGTCCAACAATACAGTGGGAAGACAACAAACTGCTCCTTCTCTCCTCTCAACACTGAAGCACAGTCCAACAATACAGTGTATGGCCAGATTTAAAGGTGTATGGCTTGTGCACAAGGAAAAGACAACTACAGCAATGCTATGACCTGTTGGTATCTTGTTGGTTTCTTTAGCAATCTGCTCCTCTTCTCCTTGAATGCACTCTTCCTTCTTCCAGCTCTCTTGCTCTCTTCTCATGTGTGTTCGACCTCTCCCATCTTTGTCTTTTTTATGCTTTGAGAGGAAATAACCAATCTCCTCAATCTTAGCTGCCACCTATCTCAATCTTGAGATGTATGGCTAAGATTAAATCCCAATCTAAGTCTATAATGTTCTAGAACTTCTATTACATTTCATTTAGATTCCTAAGACTAAGTTGACTTCAAAACATTAGGCTTTCTCTTTTCTTTTAATTTTCAAGTGAAATTACAAGATAGAATTATTTACCACTTTTCCTAAGTGGTCACTAACTTCATTCTTGTTCACACTGAAACCTGTGCAATAAGTTCCTACTCGAGCTACATTTCTCAAGAATTTTGAGATCAAACTCAATTCAAATTCAAATGTAATACAACATGTCAATGTCTTGTCAACTGTAAAAGAAGAGGAAACTTCTTTAAATCGCAATGGAGTTTCCTATTGCACCTAGTACAGATTCTGCTAAAAAATGAAGGGGCAAGGTAGGAAGCTTTACCCAAATTGTGACCACAGTTTCAAAAAAATCCAAGCACTTACTCAAAACCAGGCTATCTTAAACTTATATTTTTGTTAGCAATGGACTTGAATTTTATTATAAACTGAACTCTAGAGACGAGGTATCAAGTGAAGGGGTTGTCCGGCAAGCCAGTCCATGACCTCTCAAGCCAGTCTGAAAGCACTGCATGACTTGAAAGAGAGCAATTGGACTTATTCTCTGAAAGGTCGAGGGTTTAAACATTATCCGATAGCCTCCTTTAAGGACACCTTCAAAGGGGATAAATTTTTTCCTTTTCCACCCAGAGACCCTGATGCCTACCCGGAACCGTGGAAGAAACTCCAACACCAAAACCCAGTAATGGACTTTGATCTCCATTACTAGGATTTCTTCCATAGCCTCCTCACTTGACACCCTTCACTCTTTTGACACTAAAGATAGAAGTCCAACCAACAGAGATGGATAAGGAGAACACTTACCGTCATTATTCAAACTCCCTCTTATTTGTGATTGTTAATACATTGTTCTTGCTCAATTAATTTGATTACTTGCTTAATTTTTTGTTACATATTTTCTTTTTCGGGTGCTCCATTAATGCAACGCATAAATCGGGTTAGATTGGTAATGTGTGAACGTGGAGAGGGTGGAATGGTAGAGGCAGTTGTGCAATTTGGTGATGATCAATATGTTGATTTGTCGAATTTTATTCCTCATGAAATTCTACCTTTATTACCTAACACTGTAAGTGAAGACTCAACAAACTCTATTCCTCATGCCATTCTACTTTCTTTGCCTTATCCAGTAAGTGAACCATTTCTAATTAGTTTTTGACTAAAGATGTGTTTAATTTATATTGATGTTTATTTAAGATTCAAACTTGTTTAATCAATCAAGCTAATGCATTTCTTTTGCTGCGCAGCATTACGCAGATAGGCTTGCAGTTTACTACGCAGTTTTGTGCTCTGGTAAGTTTATTGGATCACTTTCTTTGTATTTGCACCACATTACATGAAATGGCAATCTTTCTAATGTAGCACCTACTCTATAAGTCAATTGTAGATGTTAAAAGATGGATATAAATTGACCGAGGATCAAATTCAGGCAATTGTTTCATGTCCAAATGTACCTCAAAATGCATCATCTATTGCACAGCTCATGGCTCCTGGTGGTTCCATACTGGGTGGTAATATTAATCAGTTGCCACCTTCTCCCCATCTAATTACGCGTCAGAACATTCCAAGCTCAGCTTCTGTACGTGGGATCCCTCCTTAAATTCGTTGCAATTGTCATCTCCTAGTGCATTAGCCGCAGTTCGAATGCCTCCTTGGGGCAATACTCCCAGGACAGTAAATTGGGTTTCCCTACGAGATGATTGGTTTGGTGATCCTTTTATTTAAATATGTGTCATGCGGCCGAATTATCACTCGGAAACTTTACTGTTATGTCCTACAAATAATGTTTTCCGAATGTTATATTCATCTCTCCAACTATAGCAGGTATGGGATAAACCCTTTGGATTTTATCCTGTCATATGAGAGAGAAAATATCATTTGTTACCTGAATTAGAAGGTGTTTTGCAGTAAGTTGTCAATTAACAATCATGGTTATTTTATAGTCTATATTGTGTTGAGCTTTTCTGAGAATGTAAATGAAGCCAGATGCTTTTGAGCTGTATATAATATACTTTTTAGTCTTTAGGTTCCCTATTTATGTTTTTAAATTTTGATAAATTACCATTTTCTATTGGCTTATTTGTTGTATGTTACTCTATACCATTGCATCTCCAATAAAAAAAAATTGAGAAAAATAAAGAAATATATAATTTGTTCGCATTATGCTATTATTTTCCTAATCAATCTTCTCTAGCACAACTAATTTCCTATGATCAGGGTTCACCCTATAGATTTCCTATGATCAGGGTTCACCACCCTAGAGAAGTAATAGCATCAAGATTTAAGAAAGCAATTAATTTTGTATGCTTTCTTTTCCCTCGTCAAATCTCTTTTGAGTTCCATTAAAATTAATAATTCATCTTGAAGTTAATCAGGCTTAACTATTAGGTCAGTTATTAAAAAGATAATGATTTTCTTAGATACAAGTCTCATTTTAATGTCATAAAGGTTTAAGAAAGCAACTAATTTTGTATGCTTTCTTTTCCCTGGCCAAATCTCTTTCGAGTTCCATTAAAAAATAATAATTCATCTTGAAGCTATTCATGCTTAACTATTAGGTCAATTGTTGACAAGATAATGGGATTCTTAGATAAAGTCTCATTTTAATGTCATTCTTATGTTGTTGGCAAGAAAGAAAGCCTTGTAGTCACTTCAGGCAATCCAAGGGTCAATCTTTCATTTCAGATAATGTTGACCTGAAAGATATTAAACTGGAATGAGCTTGGTTGATGTTGAAATTAGTGCAGCTACAAGAGACATTCTCCGGAGGATAGTTAAGACCCTAGCTGAGATCTAAGGCCCCCAGTGCACTCCTCGAATTTCTTGGTTTGGGACCAAGCAGTTAGAGCCATGGAAAAATACCTTAGTGAGGGCCTCCAATATATTGTTGGGGTTCTTGGTCAAGGACCAAGCAGTAA
>ML828224.1:9304-52166 GCA_009831015.1 Picea engelmannii
AGATTATTGGATCGTTGATGTACCTGACGAACACCAGACCAGACATCTGTTTTGCAGTGAACACCTTGAGTCAGTTTCTGGTAGAGCCCAGATGTGTTCACCTAGTGGTTGAAAAACATGTGATGAGGTACCTTAAAGGTACAATGGATTATGGTCTCAGCTATGATGGAGATCATGACTTCACACTGAGTGGATATACTGATGTAAATTGGGCAGGAAGCGTTGCTGACAGAAAAAGCACTTTCAGATGTTGTTTCAGTTTGGGATCAGCTATGATCTTGTGGCAAAGTAGGAAGAAATCCAGTATTTCTCTCAGCATAGTGGAAGTAGAGTACATTGCTGCATCTTCTGCTAGCTGCGAAGCTATATGGATTCGAAAGTTGTTGATAGGCCTATTTGATTTGGAGATGAGAGCAACCGCGATTCTATGTGACAATCAAAGTTGTATTAAAATGATAGAGAATCATGTGTTCCATGATAGGTCAAAGCACATAGAGATCCACTATCATTTCATCCGCGACATGGTACAGAGAGGAGCCTTGAAGCTCCAATACATTAGCACAGATGAACAGGTTGTTGATGTGTTGACTAAGCCTCTATCTCGTGTAAAGTTTGAACACTTTCGAGATAAGCTTGGTATTGTCCGAAAGGACCCTACCTGAAAGGGGGAGTAGATGTATTCCTTGCTTCTAACCTCGATGTTAGACTTAAAGAAAGATGAGTCATGCTTCTAACCTCGCTGTTAGACGTAAAGCATGACGTCGTGTGATCCTTGCTTCTGACCTCGTTGTTAGACGTAAAGTAAGATGAGTCATGCTTCTGACCTCACTGTTAGATGTAAAGCATGACGTTGTGTGATCCTTGCTTCCGACCTCATTGTTAGACGTAAAGCAAGATGAGTTATGCTTCTGACCTAGTTGTTAGACGTAAAGCATAACGTCATTGATTCCTTGCTTCTGACCTAGTTGTTAGACGTAAAGCAAGATGATTCCTTGATTCTAACCTCATTGTTAGACGTAAAGAGAGATTTTGATGTGTTCCTTGCTTTTGACCTCGTTGTTAGACGTAAATTAAGATGAGTCATGCTTCTGACCTAGTTGTTAGACGTAAAGCATGATGATGGGATTCCTCGCTTCTGACCTAGTTGTTAGACGTAAAGCGAGATGATGATATTACTTGCTTCTGACCTAGTTGTTAGACGTAAAGAAAGATGTGACTGACACTAAGATACCAGCTTAACCGCTGTGACATTGAGCTAGTGTAGTACTGTGATGTGCCATCCTAGTGCTGTGATGAGGTATCATTTTTACTAATACATATTTGATGCAGATGATGATAGCATTCCTTCAAGAATGATGATGCTGCTGATGAAGAAAACTTTCGATGACTCATAAATGTGCTAGACAATGGTTCAAGATGATATTGATGATACTGTCCTCCAGATGCCACTGATGATGCATACCTCTCTCGCCTAATGCTGTTGAAGAATACCCTTCTTGTTAAGGGGGAGTGTTGAAATAATGTAACTGCGAAGAGCATTCTTATTATTATTATTTTATTGGATTAAATCCCCATTGCGGATTAATCATGTCATTATTATTATTATTGTTATTGTATTAATCCCCATTGAGGATTAATCATGTCGCTAATTGTATAAGGACCAAATCCCCTTTTGCGGATTGGTCATCGGATAATTACAAAGGACAAAATAAGAAGTCGGACCCAGCAGTTATAATGGAAGACCCAGAATTAATTAAAGGTGGGTTTACCCACCCAGAGTGAGAGGTTAGCCCTGCCAGTTGTGAGCTTTCACACGTGCCAGTCTGATATAAATAAGAGGCTAGCACCTCACTTCAAACACATAACTCACTTGCTCATTCTCTTATGAGGCAAGCTGCAATTACCAGTTGGAGAGAGGGTTAAGAGTGGCGCATATCTTGGGGAGGAATATTTGTATTGGTTTGAGTTATCTCTTGAACATTTTATTAGCAATTATGATAAGGAAGTTTTTGTTGGGTTTTCTTCCCCTAGAGGGTTTCCCAGGATAAATGTTGTGTCTCTTGTGAATGTGTATTTCTCAGTGATCTTGTTCTTATGATGCTCTAATCTATTGAAATGCAAAGAACTATAATAATGGCATAAACATTAACATAAACCCTCTTAATCCCTAGGGTATGCCAACCAAACTTAAGGTAAATCTAGGAGGGTATACACACTCATATTCCTCCTAGCAACCCTTGATAAAAAGAAAGACTTAAAACCTTCAACAAAGAGACAAAGCAATGATGGAGAGTGTATCTATCATACTCCTCCCTAGGGTTTTCACCAACAATAACCAAAGTAAGCAAGAAAATAATAGCATATGCAGATTTTTCCTTACCTAATCCAAGAAAATGAGAGAGAAAACCCTAGTTACCATGCAACATTCATCCAAGATTCAAGGGAGAAATCCTTTAGAGGGGTGAAAATCACTCCTCCTCATCCATTCACCAATATACATTCACCATAATACATTCCACAAGAGAGAAACATCAAAATCACCAAGGGTAGAGAAAATTTATGCCAAGTACTTCTCACAATGGGAGAGTTATGTTAAAATGAGATCTCATGATCTCTTATTTATACAAAATGTCTCCAAAATAGTTAGTCCACATAATATTAGGGTAAAACACAAGACTAGGGGTCAACAACCCTAATCTTTTCCCTTTTACAAAGTAATATTAAAAAATTCACTTAAATTTTACTTTTACACAAAAAGAAAACCTAACTTAGAAAAAATATCACCCCTTTAGGGGACGTTTTGGCACTAGGAGCAAGTCGTTAGTGAAGGAGTAGTGTAGGATGGCTTCCCAAATCCACATTTCAAGCATCCAAGTCACTTCCTTCATGGTCAAATCCTCAAAATTCTCAAAACGTCCTTGTGCAAATGCATATCAACCTCACCACCAAACCCTAGCCCCATAGATGACGTCATGCTCCTAAATATGATGTTTTTTCTCTCCTAAGAAAAATCTTTAGAAAGTAGGGGCTAGTTTATGTCCTCCAATTCATATTCTAGGCCTCCAAAGTTTCATATCTCTCATTCAGCATGCGGGCCCTTGGCATCCACATGTGGGATTCAAGCCCCATGGAAGCCCAAGCTAGGCTTGTTCCTCCAAAATTGTCCCCCAACTAGGTCCTGCAAAGACAAACAAGCATGTCCTCCAAGGATCTCAAGTCAAAATATCATTATAAGTAAATCAAGCTTGAGAAGGTTGGCTCATGATGAGACCCCATTTCTCTCATCCATGCAACCAATAGCCATTACCCTGTCTTGATGACCGGATGATGGTAGTGTCATACCAATAAATGTCCATGATCATGATAGGTCAGCTCATGATGAGACCTCCTATACTCCAACTAACCCTTTTAAGCATTCTTGATCATTATTCTTGTGGGTCCCCTTTTTCTTATAGATAAGTGTTTCATTTATTTCTTGGGGGATCCCTGAGTGAATAATATGGAAGGTTTATACATAGGATTTTATCTTTTACCCAACAATAATCCATTTGTTCCTTCAGCCCCTTCTTCCCATAGAATGAGGTACAACCCCTTATTGGGTCAATACACCCTAAAATCCCAAGAGATAAGAAAATGGGGGAAACGGTGGTGGAAAGTGGTAAGTATGATCGAGAATGGTACGATGGCTCTTCAAGAGATTTCCTAGTAGAAAACCCATTTCCACAGAAGACTACATACTAGGACACAATGTCAACCACTAGGGTGAAGCAGGGAAAAATGCATAATTTCCAAGAATATATCATGAAATATAAAGCAGTCTAATACACAACATACTCAAATGCCTCAAGTATTGAAATGACACTTACCATAATACCTAACTTGTACCTCATGGAGCAAGGCCCATTGCCTCTCGGAAGCCAACTGATGTGGTGGATGCCATCTAAAAATATAGGACCTCTATGGTGGTGATAAAGGTCTCCATCTGTGCTAAAGGATACTACTAGTCATGTAATCTCTCGACACTCCATATATGTAACCTGAGGGCCTTGAGACATAATCTCCTTAGTTATCCACAAAATGGGGATAACATCTGGATCCTACTTGGGTACATGTGCTCATCATAGAGTGCATGAGAACCGCAACATCTCTTGGTAGACCTATGCCTGCCAAAACTCAGAAAAAGGGATCAGAGCATCTAGGGTGTTGCTATCACCCTTTTATCCATATACATAAAAATCCAAAAAAAAAACTAATCTAGAAAAGAAAATTTCAATATTTTTTCAAAAACTTTTAAACTAATTATGAAAGCAATATGCAAGTAGAAAAAAAAATGAAATGGATCTAAACTAATATGAGGAATCAATATGAAAGTGAAAAAAATCAAAATGACTTACCTACTTACCTAGGGCCTTGGGGCCCTAAAGATTAGGTGATGGGTGATGTCAAGTGAAGTCATAAAAACAGTGCAACCAGATGATCATCCCATCAAAGTATCTCCCCTTGTTCTTGATTATGTAAAGAAACAAATATAAGTCAAGCACGTAATGATCATGAGCATAAATAGATATATAATCAATTATGAAATTAAACTCATGGAGATGGGTGGGAGGGAGGAAATATTGTTGGAAATAATATTTGCAACCCTCATCATGCAAGGAATCCTTCCTTAAATGATAGACACAAGCTCGATCAATCCATCTCTGAAGGGGGATACTATATATAAATGAAGGTTCATCTTCATCCTCTTGAACATGATCGTTGCTTCCTAAAGACTGAGCAAATATGAGAGGTCCTAAGAAGGCCTCGTGATTTCCTTGAGAAGAGGAAATGAGGAAAGGGATAGGCTCAGGTCTAGTAAGAGAAAAGTGTGCCTTATTTATCATCGAATCACTGTAGAAATACTCAATATGAAAGTGCTTCCTCTCTGTAGACTGAGCCTTTGATCGCTCTAAGGTGGCCACGTCTTATCGTTACTCAAATATTGAGGATGAAAGTGGTTTAGAGTACTCAAATAAAGTTTTAATCATGTTATCATCAGGATCCCAAACATATGAATCATATACGCATGAAAAGTAGTCCCATGAAGATGACAACTCAAACCCATTTTCTTGAGGGGTACCCTCAATGTCGTAAATGGGGTCTCTATTAAAAATGAAACAACCAAAATCCCACCTGCATATGCCAGTCTGTATGAAAGTGTATATATGCGGATAAACCATATGTAAAGGTTCTTTCACAAGACCATCAACAAAAGTGACCATCTCTTTGTCTTTGTGTGCAGGAGAAGTAGAGGTATGGACGTCTTCAACTGGACCTTCAAATTCTTCATCATCGAGATTGATTGCTTCTTCAACATCATGTGCAAGAGGAGAGCAAGGTTGGAAAAAATCACCTTAATCAAGTGAGAGAAAAGATAAAGGTGCCCAATATGTTGTTCTTTATCATAATTATTCTTTCTTCTTATGAGCATGCCCCTCCATCTCCTCTTCATCATAATAGGCTCCATCCTTACTACATAGTTCTTTTCTTGCTTTCTTCGGAGAGGATCTATAATACCCAAGTTTTCCTCAATTAGTTCTTCACGTCCAAGGTCATGGAATAAAGTGTCATCAAGGTATTTGAAAGGGTCATAACTCATCGTGTTCTCCTCTTGATGACTTTCTTCATATTTCTTTTCTTCGATCACTTCTTCATCATCAAGAGAAGGAAATAATTATATTATGTGATTCATCATTTCCTTAGCAACTTTATTAGCATACTTTTCCTTTTCCATCTATAAAAATGCCATCATCGAGTCATAACAAGTTCTAGATGAGGGTTCATTCCATGTTTCCATAATCTCATTAACCAAAAAGACACTTCAATGGATTCGCCAGGCGAAATTAAGTCTCACCAAAGGAGGGAAAGGGGGAAAGAGGGAAAGGTGGGTTCGTGGAAAGTGGAGTTTCCGGACAAGATTCAAGGGAAACTTATCAAGGAAGGTGGAAAGGGAACGTCCCTTAGGTGGAGTCACCAGAAAAATATAGGGGAAAGGATTTGGGATAGCTTTCCAAAATGTTGTTAGGGTTCGGGAGAATATTCAAAATCCTCCTCGACAACGACACCAAAATGTTATCGCATAAGTTGTAGGTTGGTAAAATACTGATCCAACCACCAATTGTTGATAAATAGGATGGAACCTACCCACTTTCACCTTAGGCAGGTGTCCCTGTCACTTTAGAGGTGAGGTAATCACCTCAAGGGGGGAATCCCGGTGACCCTAGGGGGGATGAGATGGATAAGGGTGAAGATGAAAAGGATGTCCCTAGGGGTCAATTCTATATGGTATGAAGGTCTTGGAAAAGATTCTTGGGAAGGTTAAATGGTTTCCAAATGTGTTGAGTGACCTGCCGATAGTGAAGTACATGCCCAAGACATAAGAAAAACAAGCATATGATTCAATATAACCAATTGGACAAGAAAGTTAAGCTTGATGTCCCTAATATCAGTTGTTAGTAACAATATATATCAAAAAATTAAATGGCACAATAAGCTTCTAAATAAGTGCTAAAAATCAAGTGAAAGATACAAGATATAGACTAGCTAAACACTAGAAAACTCAAGATTAAAGACCAAGATACTAGCATGGAAAGATAATATTGTTGTAAATACTTTCTTCAACAACAAATATCATCCTTATGGCTTTAAAAATCAACTTATTACAATGTTGGGTAAAATATATGCACTATTAATTCCAACATTAAATTGTCAACTAGGAAGCCATAGACTTAGAGGTGCAAGCACATGAAATGAAGGATTGGAGCCTATCCTAGTCTAATATCTAAAGCCAACAAACACACTTCAAAATGGAATGAACGAAAGGATGACCAAAAAAAAATAAAAAAAATCACACTACAAGATGTAGCTTATCACTGGATCGCAAGATCACGTCTCTCAAGTTAGATCTCGATCTCCAATGGCTAATTCCTCTAGTGATTCGCTAAACTACGGGAAAACTAAATTAAAGAAACTAGATTAAAGGAAAAGTAAGGAAACCTAAAAGTAAATGTGTAATTTACCTAAACTAGCATTCAAATTAGTCAGCTAGATGAGGTTATTGAAACCCTCATGTATGTGTGCTACTAACCTAAAGTGGAATTTACCAGTTTTAAGAGAAAATCCACCAAAATACTAATTAACCCTATATAGACAAAAGGATGTAATGTAAAGACTTCAAAGAAAAACACTTTAGAGAGTTGTCCTCAAGAAAAGATATGCCTCGAAATGAAAGAGAAATCAATGTTGGTACGGGATTAATTTTGTTTTATGTACAAGATTAATGAATGTGTTGGTATGAAATAAGTTTGGTTGTTTGTACAAGAATGGGATGGATTCTCATGGATAATCCAATTAACGCTGCATTTACACTCATAAACAAAACAATACATAAACGACAAAACAATATATAACAATGTAAACAATATATCTCTTAAAACATAAATAGTATATACAAATATATAATAAAACACAATAGATTGACATAATACTATTCATGTCATAATAAAAAATCATATAATATATAACATATCATAGTAAACAAGCATACAATAAAACAATTGACAATGCACACAATAATAATAAATAACAACAAAACAATATATGTATGATGACACATGTAACTAACATAACTATAACATATTAATCATAACATAACTTCTATTATAAGAGAATAACATTTAACCTACAATACAATAATAAAACATTAACACAATATATAACACAACCTTCGTTTAACACGATGTAACCGTTATATGCAGTGAATGTAAGAATGCATTATACAAAGTATATGTTACACATGTACAAGAATATATAACACAATTTACAAATGAAACAAACAACACAGTAATAAAGCCTACATATTTGTATGATAGGAATGAATATTTACGAAGTTATTTGCAGCACTATAGAAATACCAATGAATGAAATGAAGGTGTTGTAGAGTGGATCAATCCACACATTATTTGCAGTGTGAAGGGAGTGGATTGAAGAAATAGAAAATTTGGTAGCATTGAAATGGATTTAAAAGGAATGGGAATTAGCGAACAAAAACATAAAATTAGCAAAAGAAAACCAAATAAAACAACAATCATAATTAAATTAAATTAAATTGCAAAGCAGGGACATCACCTAGGTTGAGGGGACCTTCCCGACCTAGGAAACATTCCTGGAAACTAACTCAGACCAAATAAATGTTCATAATTTTGATAACAATAATCTATCCTTCATTGAAATCAAAGAAAACTTAGATTACAACATGAGAGCACTCAGCTCTCTGCAACACATCTGATTACATAATAATAATAGTGATCTTTTACATAATGAAATTATCTTTTTTATCCGATGTACACCTATGTCTTTTAAAGTATTAGAAAATAGAGGAAATTATTGCTAAAGGTATATCATTGAATCCCTTGGAAATGTGGCTTCCATACTATTAAAGATATACATTCAAATAATTGTGTTATGATTCTCGATCATTTTGAATTGAAATTTGTCCTTTTCCTTATATGATTTGAATTGGATATGACTTTGGAGTTGGTTTGACAAATCTGGGTGCATCGTTTTATAAATCTGGGCATTTTGTTCATGGTGATTTCAAATCTGGACACATCCCGAAATTTGTGCAAATTTCAATTAAAGAACCAACAATAACTCATCAATTTTTCCTTTGTTTAGAAAATGGTTCCACAATGAACCAAATTGCCATGTTAGGAGAAAAACCCATGTCTTAGAATCTTCATATTATTCTTTATTTGCACACAAATCGAGGACAAATTTGACTGTCTAGAACTTTTATTAATTTTAGATGAATTATTCCCCCTGGGCTGGAGGTCCACACGTGTGAGTTGGGTGAATTTTTTGTCTCAAGTCGGCATGATGACATCGCTGCGGAGAAAACCCACGTTCCCACTTTTCCTAGAAACATGTGAATATGATGAATAATAACGGGTATCGGAATGGCAATGTTGGGAGAGAATGTTGAACTATAGTAATAGTACAAGAATGTTGATCGTGATAGTACAAGAATCACACTTCAAAAACTGTCATCAGTAAACCATGATACAATCATCTTTTAATCACTAAAAATGTAGAAAATGATGTATTAACCACACTATATGTATAATTGTGGATGACAACAAATAATGGTGGTTTGTGGCGTAATGAGACGTGTATTATTGGTGAAATGCAGGAAAAGATGTAAAGATGAATATATGTGTATAGAAGAAAACATAGCAAAAGTGGATCCCAATGCACCCCCAAACCCAATAATTTGCATGTCCTCATGCAAAGAAGGTGAAGAACTCATGATACTTTGCTTATGAATTTATGTGACATTGTTTCTTTGTGTGGGTGTTGGTTATTGTGGAGTGTCACTCTGGAAACTAATTATAGTGTCACAAATTGATTTAAAATAGAGAAAAAAAATTATCATGAAAATGGAGGACAAACAAGGGATGGGTTATCACAGGTTGATAGTGAATGGTATGAGTGTGGACAATGTGAAATGATGGGGATGGTGGCCACATGAACTTGGACACCTTTATACTTTGTATCTTCTATTCATTCTAAGAATAAGTTTTACTTGTGGTTCTTCACAACATTCAAATAATTTAAGAATGCTTTATGATGTAAAAGGAGAATACACTACAAATGTTGTTTTGTGTTTATATTTGTATACCACATATTTCTTTTGCATTGCTTAGTCTTATGAGGAGAGTATAATTTTCATTATGACCGACGGAGTGAAAATGGAGGGTTTACTAAGTAGTTGTGATGGTACTTTGTAAATGATGATAGTGTGTAGTGGAGTGGGTGATAGTGGTTATGCATCATGTTTTCCAAATTCTTAGTAAATTAAAGAGATTTATACATGTTTTACCTCAAGTTACCTTTGCTTTGAATTCTAATGCACGTTGGAGTGGAAACTATGTAGAACATGATGAAAGATATGTGGAACCATAATGTCGACTGTTGAAAGATGAAGATGAGGAGGAGAAAATATGAGAACTACTAAATAGAATGAATCTAATGAGAGTTGCACAAAAGATGATGAGAGATGAAGAGAAAATATGTTGATCTACTAAATCCTGAAAAAAACTTGTTGAGATGAACTAAAGATGTTGGAGATGCTAGAGATGTTGAAGAGAGACTCTGAAGATCTGGAAGGGATCTAGAGATCTCCCCCAAACCCAAGAGTTTGCATGTCATCATGAAAATTGCTTAAGACTGAGTGGCATGCGATTGTACAAGAAAATAAATCTGAGAGTTGCTAATGAATTGTGGTCACAAATTCCATGAGTGCTAAGTCTAACCACATAGAGAGAAAATCATAAGATTGTATAATAAACCGATCATAACATGAAGTACATCCAATGCCACATTTTGAAAATTTAGATTTGAACAATTTTTGAAGATCACTTATGAATATTCCTCCTCTATGACTAACCGAGATAATTTAAGCATAACCCATAAAAAATGTATAATCAACTTTTATGTTCTATAGAAAATATTTATATTTCCTTGATTAAACAAAATTTATTAAAAGATTAGCAGCGCTTATGTTCAGAGAGCCCTATATAAATTAGAGTAGGGATTTTGTTCTTCCCCTTTAGGAAGGAAAATAAAAGTGTATTAGTAGTCTCAACAAATGAAAACCCCATAGGAAACCAGTCAACCTTTTTCACTCTAAATATATTTACAGTCATTCAAGTAATAAAGATAAATTTCACAGTTGAGTATATTAATCTTCTAAGATCATGGTCCCACTCTTAAGATAGTACATCTTAGATATAGTATGAATTGGATAATAGAGTCTTAAGGTCAACTTAGGGTTATTCTCAAATGGAAAATAGATGGATTTTATTCAACCTTTAGTTCAACCATGCATGTTCCTTCTTAATGATTTACACAAGTATATCGTTCATACAAACAAATATAGATTAGGCATATCAAAATTAGAACCCATTTCCAACAAGTCTGTTCAGTACCCCGATGGGGTAATTTTGACATATAATAAATATCCCCCCCAAGAAGAATTTCCCATTGTCCACGATCTTGTTTAGTACCCTGATGGGTTTGCCTAGTCATACCACAGGATGGTACCCACTGCTAGTAGACCTGTTCAGTATCTCGATGGGTTAGCCTCTTACACCCATTTTCCATCGGAGGATCTTGTCCCAAAATTCACCCTTAATATAAAATTCCATAGGTTGATTTTCCATGGGTGAATGGAGGAGCAGCCCTGAAAACCTTTTTATGGGATGGGATGGTATTACGTTGGAAGATATTCTACAAATTTCCCATAAAATATTGTTCGCATGAAAATAGAATTATGTATTTAGATCAGTCCAAAGACATATCATGGTTAAATTTACTCAATGTGTGGTGTATGAGGCCATTATAGAATAACCTAAAGTACCTCTAGTCCCTAAGGTCATCTGCTTCACATAGGATTATAGTAGTGTTCCCATGGGTAGAAACTTCATGCACTCTCTCGCTACTCTTTAATAAGGATGCTCTACTGACCAAATTTGAGATTTGATCAGGTTGTACTAGCTTCCTATGGTCTCATAATATGGACTTTTAACTTTATGTAATCCTATAGTATAATCAAAGACAGGGTTATGAGTTATTGCTATAATAAATGATCTGAAATTTTGTATAAAGAAGGGAAAATAAATATCTAAAAGAACTGAAAATGATTGGTTATGTCAAGAAGTATTGGATTTGATAATTGAACTCTTTTCTTTTTAGTTTTGCATTATTAATAATTACCTAAACTGTAAATTTTTTCAAATAAAACAGTTCAAAAAAATAGTAGGGAAAACTAATAAAAGTTAGAGAACAATTTTCAAACAAGCAAAGTTTAGGGGGGTAATAGGAAATGAATTTTGTTTTTCCCAAAACAGTCTTAGGTAATAAAAGATCAAAATAGAATACAATTTTGACGAAACAATAGAACCAAAAGAAATGAAATTACTTCCCTGAATAAGTCATTAAGATGTTCTCCCAATCCATCTAAAAAGAGGATACCTGCAAAACTCCAACAAATCATCATAGCCTAATTTATTTACAAAACTTGGAAAAAGATTTGACTATCAACTGAAAAACATATTAATTTTGGGGCAACAAACTCCTTTAATATTAGCTTCTCAGCTTGACAGCTACAATTATTGAAAAAAACAAAAAATAAACAATGCTACACCAAACAAACAACTACGTGCAACATTTATTTATGTATTTATTGTCCTACCTTACATAATAAAAGACCCCTTTTCAAGTATATGAATACTTCCAATGAAGCCACGTGCATAACAAGATCATAAATATACTCACATTCTAGTTTATACAATATTCTTTGACAAGTACTCGAACATGACGAACCAACATTTTTCAATAATATGATGGGAAGTGTTGTTGAAGAAGAGAGTGGTGGTGCAATCTAATAGTCGCCTGGAACCAACGTTCAATATAATCATGGTGTCCTTAGTCCACCTCTTCATTTAAACCACTTTGTTTATTATTTTCTTTAGCCTCATCGATCTCAAGTTATAATGTTTTCTCCTGATTAGATATGGTCCATGAGTCTTCAATCTCCTTGGTAGATTGGTCAAATTGATCAATGGAGGTTTCTCAGTCTTCTTGTAGGCATGGATCATAGGAATTTTGTTCTTCTACATCTTTTTGAGAAGTAGATAGGTTCCTGACTGTCGTCAAAATGTTCTCTTCCTGAGAAGAAGAGATCTTAGGTGCTGCTAGGATTTGAGAGAGTTCTTCCAAACTCATTGTCATTTTTTAATCCATCTTGTTGGTTTATGGGTCATGCCTCACACATGGATTAGTGCATGGGCTTCTTACAACACCCAAAATATTTTTGATGAAAAATGAAATGAAAACTAACTACACACTCAAAGCAATTTTGAAACAAACCATAAGAAATAATAGAAATTAATTGCAGAATTTGAAAAGCACACCACACTTGAATGAAAAGAAACACACTTGCAAGAAAGTAAAAACACTTTGCAGGAAAGTAAGCACACTTTGTGAAAGAGAAACACTCTTGCAAAAGGAACATACATGGGTTTGGGTAGAGACCCACTAAAGTGGATGCGCAATTTCTTACCTCTCATCTTACCGTCTTGTCCTCCACCAGGTTGTGTAATTTAAAGGCAACATATCTACCTAGACTCCAATCTCTTTATCACCTCCCCGGCAATGGCGCCAAAAATGTCGGACAAAATATATGCACTATTAATTCCAACATTAAATTATCAACCAGGGATTCGTAGACTTAGAGGTGCAAGAACAAGAAATGTAGGATTGGAGCCTATCCTAGTCTAATATCTAAAGCCAACAAACACACTTAAAAATGGAATGAATGAAAGAAAGACAAGAACAAATTAAAATTCACACTACAAGATGTAGCTTATCACTGGATCGTAAGATCATGTCTCCCGAGTTAGATCTTGATATTCAATGTCTTATTCATGTAGTGATTCGCTAAACTATGAGAAAACTAAATTAAAGGAACTAGATTAAAGGACAAGTAAGGAAACCTAAAAGTAAATGTGGAATTTACCCAAACTAGCATTCAAATCAATCAGTTGGATAAGGTTACTCAAACCCTCATGTATGTGTGCTACTGACCTAAAGTGAAATTTACCATTTTTAAGAGAAAATCTACCAAACTCCTAATTAACCCTATATAGACAAAAGGATGTTTTGTAAAGACTTCAAAGAAACACGCTTTAGAGAGTTTTCCTCAAGAAAAGATATGCCTGGAAATAAAAGAGAAATCAATGTTGGTACGGGATTAATTTTGTTTTATGTACAATATTAATGAATGTGTTGGTATGAGATAGGTTTGGTTCTTTGTACAAGAATGGGATGGATTCTCATGGATAATCCAATTAACGTTGCATTTACACTCATAAACAAAACAATACATAAACGAAAAAACAATATATAACAATGTAAACAATATAACTCTTAAAACATAAATAGTATATACAAATATATAACAAAACACAATAGATTGACAAAATATTATTCATATCATAATAAACAATCATATAATATATAACATATCATAATAAACACACATGCAATAAAACAATTGACAATGCACACAATAATAATAAATAACAACAAAACAATATATGTATGATGACACACGTAACTAACATAACTATAACATACTAATCATAGCATAGCTTCTATTATAACATAATAACATAACCTACAATACAATAATACAACATTAACACAATTCTATTGTAACATAATATATAAAAAAACCTTTGTATAAGTCGATGTAACTGTTATATGCAATGAATGTAACAATGCATTATACAATGTATATGTCATGCATGTACATGAATATATAACACAATTTATAAATGAAACGAACAACACAGTAATAAAACCTACGTATGTGTATGACATGAATGAATATTTACGAAGTTATTTGTAGCGCTACAGGAATACCAATTAATGAAATGAAGGCATTGTAGAGTGGAGTGATCCACACATTCTTTGCAATGTGAAGGGAGGGGATTAAAGAAATAACAGAGTTGGTAGTATTGAAATGGATTAAAATGGAATGGGAATTAGTGAATAGAAACATAAAATTAACAAAATAAAACAACAATCGTAATGAAATTAAATAAAATTACAAAGCAGGGACATCACCTGGGTCGAGGGGCCCTTCCTGACTTGCGCAACATGCCTAGAAACTAACTCAAACCGAAGAGATGTTTAGAATTCTGATAACAATAATTTGTCCTTCATTGAAATCAAAGAAAACTTAGATTACAACATGATAACACTCAGCTCTCTGCAACACATCTGATTACATAATAACAATAGTGATCTTTTAAGTAATGAAAAATCTCGTTTTTATCTGATGTACACCTCTTTCTTTTATAGTACTACAAAATATAGGAAACAATTGCTAAAGGTATAACATCGAATTCCTCAGAAATATGGCTTCCATACTATAAAAGATATACATTCAAATACTTTTGTTATGATTCCCAACCATTTTGAATTTAAATTCGTCCTTTTCCTTATATGATTTGCATTGGAGATGACTTTGGAGTTGGTTTGACAAATCTAGGCGCATCATTTTATAAATCTGGGCATTTTTTTCATGGTGATTTCAAATATGGACACATCCCAAAATTTGTGCAAATGTCAATTAAAGAACCAAAAATAACTCATCAAATGTTCCTTTGTTTGGAAAACAACTCATGAAAGACCCAATTTTACATGCTAGGAGAAATACCCATGTCTTAGAATCTTCATATTATTCTTTATTTGCACACAAATCAAGGACGAAATTGATTGTAGAACTTTTATTAATTTTGGATGATTTATTCCCCATGAGTTGGAGGTCCATATGTGTGACTTGGGTGAATTCTGACTAAATTTTTTGCATGATGACATAGCTACGGAGAAAACCCACGTTCCCAATTTTACCTAGAAATGTGTGGATATGCCAAATAATAACGGGTATTGGAATGGCAGTGTTGGGCGAGAATGTTGAACAGAAATAATGGTACAAGAATGGTAATCGTGCTAGTACAAGAATCACACTTCACAAACCATCATCAATAAACCATGATACAATCATATTTTAATCACTAAAAACGTAGAAAACGATGTATTAACCACACTATATGTATAATCGTGGATGACAACAAATAATGACGGTTTTTGGCGTAATGAGACATGTATTATTGGTGAAATGTGGGAAAATATGTAAATATGAATATATTTGTATATCATAAAACAAATAAAAGGTGGAGCCCAACATACAACAATAAAATCAACCACTGAAACTCCTCCAAACTTTTCCCAAAAGTGTGTTAGACCAAGTAGTGTAAGTGTGCAAACTTTAGGAAATTTTCAGCGGTTGATTTGAGAGTTATTAAAGAAATTAGATTAGGGTTTATGCATCCCTAATGGTTGAAGATGAAATTTTGTAACAAAAACAATAACCACCCCTTATAAGGGGACTCCCTAGTGGTTGAGAGGTTCTCTAAGCACAAGGAACACAACCCAAGTTGCAAAAAGTAAATACGACAATAAATTACATTTTCCAATGCAATATTTTGTTTATTCAATGCAAGAATACTTCATATTAGTGCCTTTAAAATTGGGTGATGGAGTATTTAAATCACAATCTAGATTAACAACCCTAGGGGTGTAAACCCTCTTACTCCCTAGGGTATGCCAACCAAAATTAGGGTAAATCTAGGAGGGTATACACACTCGTATTCCTCCTAGCAACCCTTGTAGAAAAGAAAGACTTAAAACCTTTAACAAAGATATGAAGCAATGATGGAGGATGTATATAGCATACTCATCCCTAGTATTTTCACCAACTATAACCAAAATAAGCAAGAAAATAATATCATATGCAAATTTTTCCTTACCTAATCCAAGAAACTGAGAGAGCAAACCCTAGTTACCTTGCAAAATTCATCCAAGATTCAAGAGAGAAAGCCTTTAGGGGGGTGTGAATCATTCCTCCTCATCCATTCACCATAAGACATTCCACAAGAGAGAAGCACCAAAATCACCAAGGGTAGCGAAAATTTGAACCAATTACTTCTCAAAATGGGAGAGTTATGTTAAAATGAGATCTTATGATCTCTTATTTATACAAAATGTCTCCAAAATAGTTTTTCCACATAATATTATGGTAAACCACAATAATAGGGGCCAAAAACCATTATCTTTCCCCTTTTACAAAGTAATATTAAAAAATTATCTTAAGTTTTACTTTTACACAAAAGGAAACCCTAATTTAGAAAAATGTCACCCCTTTAGGCGACGTTTTGGCACTAGGAGCAAATCATTGGTGATGGAAGAGTGTAGGAAGGCTTCCCAAAGCCACATGTCAAGAATCCAAGTCACTTCCTCCATGGTCAAAGCCTCAAACTCCTCAAAAATTCATTGTGCCAATGCATATCAACCTCACCACCAAACCCTAGCCCCATAGATGACGTCATGCTTCTAAAAATGACGTTTTGCCTCTCCTAGGAAAAATGTTTGGAAATTAGGGTCTAGGTTATGTCATCTAATTCATCTTCTAGGCCTCCAAATTTTTGTCTCTCTCATCCAACATGTGGGCCCCTAGAATCCATGTGTGGGATTCAAGCCCCATGGAATCCTAAGCTAGGCTTGTTCCTCCAAAATTGTCCACCAACTAGGTCCTGCAAAGACAAACAAGCACGCCCTCCAAGGATCTCAAGTAAAAATATCATGATAAGTAAATCAAGGCAATAAATGATCCACCTAAGCATGTGCATCAAAGATTACCCTGTCAAACAATTAAGTTATCAAAGACATTATGCAACTTTCCAAGATTGGATATGGGAGGGTTAACTAGGTATCAAAGCCATGCAAAGTGGATCAAACAATTAAGGTTCAAGACTCAATGGGCATAGGGTTCATGACATACAAGGGGTTGTAGTGTCTCATTCATGGGTGCCTTTGTAAAGGGTGTGTGGCACCTTCGTTTGCAATGCAATTTTTCCAAGCCCAACATTTTTCCATTCTTTGTTTCTTTCATATTTTAAGGACAAGTTGAAGGCCATTGTCCTGGCATGGTTTCCAGATAATGATAGTGTCACTCATAAACACCTAGTGGAAATGAGAAGGTTGGATTGTGATGAGACCCTCTTTCTCTCATCCATGTAACTGATATCCATTACCCTGGCTTGGTGACCATATGATACTAATTTCATACCACCAAATGTCCATGATCATGATAGGTCGACTCGTGATGCGACCTCCTGTCCTTAAACTAACCCTTTTCAAAATTATTGATCATTATTCTCATGGGTCCCCTTTTTCTTACAGATAAGTGTTTCATTGATTTCTTTGGGGATCCCTGGGTGAAGCATCTGGAAGGTTTATACCTAGGATTTTATCTTTTACCCAACAATAATCCCTCTAGACCTTCATCCCCTTCTTCCCATAGAATGAGGGACAACCCCTTCTTGGTTCAATACACCCTAAAATCCCAAGAGATAAGGAAATGGGGGAAATAGTGATGGAAAGTGGTAAGTATGGTTGGTAACGGTATGATGGCTCTTCAAGGGAGGTCCTAGTAGAAAACCCATTCCCAAGGAAGACTACTTACTAGGGAACCATGTCAACCACCAAGGTGAAGTAGGGAAAAAGGCATAATGTCCAAGCATATATCATGAAATCTAAAGTAGTCTAAGACACAACATACTCAAATTCATCAAGTATTGAAATGACACTTACCAAAACACTTGACTTGTAACTCATGGAGAAATTCCCATTGCCTCTCAAAAGCTAGCTGGTGTGGTGGATGCCATCTTAAAATCTATAACCTCTATGGTGGTGAGAAAGGTCTACATCTGTGCAAAAGGATAATGCTAGTCATGTAGTCTCTCAGCACTCCATATATGCAACCTGAGGGCCTTGAGACATAATATCCTTAATTATCCACGAAATGGGGATAACAAAAATGATTACTGAGACTTTTTAAAAAGACAATAACTTCCAGTGAACTTGAGGTATGTGTTCTTGAACTGGCATATAGGGTCCCTATGATACCATCTTACATTATTAACTATTAATTTTTCCGACACACTCCTTAGGTTCAATCCCATCAGGTTGCGACATCAACCATTCCATTTTTCGCACATCGTAACTTTTATGGTAGTGCCTACCCTCCATGGGCGCCCTAGTTAGCACCCAAATCTCCATTCGGTGCCCATACCGCGATTTCCCGTAGGCCCAAGAAACCAACTGTAGCCCCACCATGACTTGATGTTGAGACTCATGTTCCTCTCTTCATCTACATTCTGGCCATATCTCGAGGGGGTTCCTGACATTTCATGTTCCTTTACGATCGCTTATGCATATGTTTCTCCTTTCATACACCCTGTCATTACACTATTTTTTGCTCAAATCTCGCTTATCGCTATTGCAGTATCCTTTGACCATCTATCTCTTGCATTATTTGTACTGTGTTTTGCATCCATATACCCATGGAGAGAACCACTATTAAGAGTGGACCTCACTTGGCAGTACCCATTTACATTCATGATTTCTTAGGAACATAGAAGAATATTGTTAAGCCACTCATTCTCTCTAGACAAGGTAACTTTTACCCCTTCTTCATGCTCATTAAACCATGAAAAAGGCACCAGACGAGCTCACTTTTAACTCTTTTTCATTCTCACTAAACCATGAAAAAGACACCTTTCAAGTATACTTTTAACTCTTTCCCAGACTTGTAAAAATACACCTCATGAGTATACTTTTAACTCTTGTTATGGATCGTTAAAACAAAAGGAAAAAGATACTACATAACACACTTTTATCTCTCTTTCATGCTTGTTAAACCATGAAAGAGACACTATAAAACCACAAAAAAAATTAAAACAAAAAAGAGGTTTTTTTTTACCATTGATATATTTATGAAATTACAACGTTAGGCAAGTCACCCTTGAACATGGAACTTGTTTGAGTCATCATCTTACAGTTGGGTTATAGCTTTCCTAGGAGCCGCACCAGTAATATGAGTTAGAGATACTCCTCCAATTCCTTATGTGTTGTTTCACTATATTAGTATAGCTCTTGAATCTTGCTACTAAATCATCATTGTGTCATGCTATGTGTTCAAGGGAAGTTTAAGTTTGAGTCGACCATCTGCTATTTTTTTGACCTTTCGAGTCGGCCATCCCTGTGTCAATTCTACTTGGTGATTCTATCTCTTCACATCAACTCTTGGTGTATGTTTCATGTTAAGTGATGGGGGATATGTTAAGGCCCTCCTTTGATGGATCTCTTCCTATCGAATTCAACACATTATCTAGGAGAGGGATCTAGAAACCATCTAGTACCTTGGAGCTTACAGTCCTCATTAGCAGGCTTCCTTGCAATCAATAGTAGGTTTACATAATTGACTCGTGATCGAATGACTCTACAAGTGTTTGAAATCAAATCCTCTATTCACACTTGCTAGATGGTACTAGGTACCTTGGGGCCCATTTTCATTATCGATACATTCCCTCACATATGTTAATGGTTTACCTCAATGATCAATAATCAGATGTTTTTTACCATGCTTGACATATACTCATCTATTCACATGTTGTAGAATCATAATTGTTATCCCCTCATGCATAGGGTAACTAGAGGATATCATGTCTCATGGCCCACAATGGAGACAATTATCCTGACCATGATGATGATCAACATGTTCACATATAGCAACCCAACAGCTCCCCGCATATTGACCTATCTACTACATATCATCCAATTTCATCACATCCAGTCAAATTAGTGTATGGGATATGGTAATCCAATGTCACCATGAGGTATTTTATTCCTTCTTTCATGCAAAGAGTTGTGCTTAATTTTCTAGGCATGTGGATAAGGATCATTGGTTCAAGTTGGATAATGGATCACTAGCTCAATAAGTTATGTTTGTTTCCTTGTTTCACCTTGGTAGCTAGCTTCTATGCCCTAGTCATGTGTTGTCACCACCCAAGGAAAAGGGGTACTACTGGGGGGCCCTCACAAGGGTAACATTTCATTCCCCACCATACTTAAAATTTTCCATCTCAGAGCCTATCATTGTGTACTAAAATTTGGTAATGGGTCACGGTCCATTCTCTCATGAGAAGAGGTGTTGAATGCCCAGAGGTTGATTGCAGTTTCTACTAAAAGAATAAAATAATGATTCTAAAGAAAGAAAGGACTAATATAAAATGACTCTCAAAATCCAATCCAAACTTGAGTTCTACCCTTTCTGCGCTCACCACAATCCCAAGCAATGATTGTATAGTCGAAACCTTATAAAGGGGGACTTGTAAATATGATAAGAGGAAAAAATAAAAAGGTAGATAAAGGGATTTGGAAAAAATAACACTTATAAAGTGGTAACTCAAGAGAAAGTGCACCCTCCATAGAGGCGCTCATAGAAGTGGACTCAGTGACACCATAAGCCATGAATTAATCCTAAAACGTACCACTATCACACTTACTCTTGAAGGGTTCTTTTCTTTCATTGTTTTCCTCAGGACATATCCCTCTACCTCGATCTTTTCTTTCATTATTCTGGTTGGTACACCTAATAGGGTTTGATGAGGGCCATCCCATATTCAAACTTGCCAACTTACATAAATTATTGAGTTGGTGTGATACTTGAAGAATATGCTAATCAAGTGAATTATTCATGTGGCTTGTACCTTAAGTAACAACTTACTTTACATGACTTAAGAACTAATATATCTTATGAACATTGGTTTACCTAATTTCATATTTTTCTTTGATTTGGATGACCATGACATGGTTCTTTGAAGGACGCCCCGGGATTTCACCAAGTACGTTGTTCCTTTATTGCAGGAATTGGCATGTGTTATTCAGAGAAATGAGTCACCCAATGACTTGACACATTTATACATGGTCTCTCACATATTTTGGACCTTTGATGATGGATATATGGGCTTGATTTTGACATATTTGGTCATGGTGGCACAGATATGGGAAGAAACACACACCCTAGGCTCTACACCTTAGAGGATATATTTCACTAGATCGAGGACATTTCACTGGGAGATGATTGGAGGACACCCAAAGATAATGCACAACTTTCTTCTCTTCATACGCCACCTCTTGCACCTTGGATGCTAGACATTTAGATGATGATGTCATGCTAGGGTTTTGACAGATATGATGGGGTTTGCTACCAGCCTGCCACTTGGATGCCAGTGATGAATTTGAGAGAGGATATAACATGATTTCACCACCTTTTCACTTCAAAATATGACATGTGGCCTTGGAGAGGCCCTCCTAGTCCATTGGGGACATGATGTCACCACAAGTGTGGCCATTTTTGTATGATTTTTTCATTTGTTTACATCTCTAAAGGAAAATTGGAGGAGTCGGCCCCAAGAAGAAACATGTCTTTTCATATTGGTGACTTTTGGAGCACTAGGTTTCGTTATAAATAAGGCTAGAGCTCCCTTTATTTTTCATCATCACTTCCTCACTCATTTGGAGTGGGGAAACTTAAAAAATATATATATATTCTCTGTCTTTGTATCTTGATCTCATGTGCTATCTAGGAGGAGGTTCTTTTGTGGATGTTCTTGCTTTCTTGGATGATATATTGTTGCAACTAGGGTTTTTTCTAGCCTATCAACTTGGAGAAGTAAGTAATTTCTGCAATTTCATGTCATTTGCTAATGTTCAAAGTGTTGATTACTATCTTGTTGCATGTTACTTTGTCTGGTTAAAACCCTAGGAAGGAAAAATAAGTCTCTCATTCACAAGTTTTATTGTCTAATTTTTGAGAAAGCATTCTTTGTTAGGGTTAAGAACCTAAGGCCCAAAAGTGTTTTCACCTTAGGCTTTTAATATTAGTCTTTGATCCTTGATCTAGTTGACTTAGAAGAAGGAAAAAAACACCCAGTGCCCAAGAGTGTTTGCACCCTAGGAACCATTTTATTCAAGGTCCAATCCTAAGGTCCAAGATTGTTTGCACCTTAGGGTTTAGACCTCATACTTCTCATTCATCTTGTTCAATCTTCAAGGATGTGTGTGTTTGACTCCATAATCCCTAGAGGACAATGACACTAGTCTAGAGTTGTTCTTGTGGTGAAAGTAGAACTTAAAATTAATATTATATCCATCTCAACTATCTTACTAAATTCTCTAACCCTAAACTTAGCAAACAGATGTTATTCATTGTTGTTGTTACAAACGTTTCCTACAACCATTGAATGTTACTTTATTTTGATGCATACACACTTGAAAAAGTGGCTTAAGCTACTCAGAGATTTTATCTAACAATTGGATCATATTGTACATGTTGAAGTCTTAATTTTCATGCTAATTTGCTACATTTTTTAGTATTATTTCTTCCTTATGTTGCAAAATATAAATTGTTGTTGTACAATTTTTTATTGTTGTAATTTGCAAACATCCAATGCATTTATTGATCATATAGTGTTTAAGAGATAATCTTTGAGATCTATATCTTGGTAATTGTCTATATTATGATTCAAATTGTTTATTGTCTCGTATAGGTGAAACAATTACCTTGTTACCTGTCATTTCCTCTCCTATACCTAGACCTAACCATCAAGTGACCAAGATAGGGAGTTGTAGGCTTGACTAATATTTCCATTTGATCCATTGAGGTCACCAGAGAATCCTCCCTTATGGTGGACTTCCTTCCATCACTAAAACGAGGGAAGTCTCTACTTAGGTGATAGTGGTAGACACTTCCAATTGTTACACAATATTGGGATCTTATGGAGGGATTTGCACAAGTACAAATATTTTGATAACATTTTCTAGCTCTTTTTATAGCAAGTTGTAGGTTGGGAAAATCCTAACCCAACCCCAAATAAAGTGCTACAACTTGGGAATCCTACACCCAATCTCACCTCGATGTAGGTCCCGCACTTCAAGGGTGACTAGTTCACTCTAGGGAGGCGATCTCGGTGACCCTAGGGGGATTGAGATAGAGATGGATATAAAATGAAGTGAAGACCCTAGAGATAAATTCTAAGTTGGATGAAAGGTGGGAAAAGATGCCTTGTAATTCAAGTAATTGTTTCCCCATAGGTATAGTACTTCTCTGGATGATTGTACCTTCCCGAGACACAAGAAAAGACACTTTGCAATGATATATGTTAGTTGAATCAACAAGTTAATTGTGTTGTCCCTAATTTTCTGCAGAAAATGACAGTTTATATCAGCAAATGAAACATCTAAATCAGCATACAAATATCTAAACTAGTTAAGTAAATCAACATCAAGATTAGCAACAAATATAAGATGAAATATGGCACTTAAGAAGCTAAAGAAAATGGTTGTTGTAAACGTGTGTTTTCTTCAGAAAAATAAATAATTATGGCTGTAGCATTAAATGGAATGCAACAGAAAAATCAAATATGGAAAAGTGCCAAGAACTAGCCCAAAACATGTGCCCTAGTTAGTAGAGTAAGTGAGCAAAATTTAGGAGCTAGTCTAGGGTTAGTTTAGGAGTTATAGCTAGTAGTTTATCTAGGTTAGATCAGCCCTAATGGATGTAGGTTAGGATTTGTAACAACAAGAAAATTAATGGAAGAGAGGGGACGCCCTATTAGGGGAAGACTCCTCTCAATGAGGCAAATCAACTTCAAGCAAGAAACCTTTCAAAAGATAAAAATTTGTGTTTCCCAAGGCAATGATTTTATATCTCCAATGCAAAAAAGTATGACTAGTGCCTTTACTATTGGGTTAATGGAGTCAAATAAACAAATATCTAGAGAATCCACCTCCTTGGGGATGTAATCCCTTTTACTTCCCAAAGCAAGTTTCTCTAGCTAGGGTTTATGCTAAGAGGGTGTATGCCCTTATACTTCTCTTAGCAAACCCTTATATAATCAATGAGATGAAGAATAAAATGATGAAGACAGTGGTGGAGGTGTATGCCCTTATACTTCCCACCTATATCCTAGCATAACAATACTTGACTTGAAAAAAGGATAGCATAATAGTAAAAGACCATACCAAGATCAAGAGAAATGCCAAGATAATCCACCATAAGAGCTAGAAAAACATCACACAAAGCTAACGCCTCACTCCTCCATCAACCATTCATTAATATATCCATAAACAAATTCACAAGAGATAAAAAGAGCCAAGTGTAGCAAAAATTTCAAACCAAGTCCTCTCACAATGAGGGAGAGTTATGTTAAAATGAGATTTTATGATCTCTTATTTATACAAATGTCACCAAGGTGACTTGTCCACAAATTAAGGGGTAAAACAAAATATTAGGGGTCAACAAACCTAATCTTTCCCCCTTTTACAAAGTAATTCATTTAAAATTCACTTTTTCACATAAGAAAACCTTAATTTTAGAAGGATGTCTCCCCTTTAGGGCACATTTTTCCACTTTGAGGAAGTCGTTGGTGTTGGAGAAGCATGGGTAGGCCTCCAAAGGCCACATTTCAAGCATCTAAGCACTCTCATAATTATGAAGACCCTTTTCTCCTCAAAACGTCCATGTTTCCAAAGAGTGGCACCTCACCACCATGTCCTAGCCCCCAAAGAATGACGTCAATCTAAAAAATAAGACGTTTTTCCCCTCTTGGGAAAATCATTTTCCAAGTGAGGGCTGTGCTATGTCATCCAAGTCATCATCAAGGCATTCAAAGTCTGATATCTCTCATATGGAATGCAGGCCCCTAGCATCCTACCTGTGGCCTTGTAGCCCCATGGAAGCCAAAGCTAGGCTTGTTCTCCCAAAACTATCCACCAACTAGGACCTACAAAGACAAATGAGCATGCCCTCCAAGGATATCAAGTCATAACATCATGATAATTGAATCCAATCAATAAATAATCCATCTAATCATGTGCATCAAAGATCACTATATCAAACAATTAATTTCTCAAAGACACTATGCGACTTGTCAAGCTTGAATATGGGAGGGTTAACAAGGTGTCCTATTGGGTAAGTATTTCCCTAGGTCAAGGAGAGTTTCCAAGAGATCCCTCTCTAATCCATGTAAAGTGGATGAAGTGGTTGGGGTCAATACTCAATGGGAATAGGGATCATGGCATACAAGGGGTTGTAGTGTCTCATTCATAGGTGCCTTTGTAGAGGGTGTGTGGTACCTTCATCCGAAATGCATTTTTTCCAAGCCCAACAATTGCCTTTTATCTTTCTTTATTTGTATTTTCTTTCATAATAGAATAATGAGATATTGAAGGTCACTACCCTAGCATAGTGACCAGATGATGGCAATGTCACCCACAAACATCTAGTGGAAATGAGAAGGTTGGCTCGTGATGAGACCC
Source organism: Picea engelmannii (assembly GCA_009831015.1). Lineage (NCBI taxonomy): Eukaryota > Viridiplantae > Streptophyta > Pinopsida > Pinales > Pinaceae > Picea > Picea engelmannii. Next base: position 35,198 of record ML828224.1, read on the forward strand.
CCTTTCTCTCATCCATGCAACTGAGATCCATTTCCCTGGTTTGGTGACCAGATTATGGTAATTTAATACCACTAGATATTCATGGATGTGATGGGTCGGCTCGTGATGAGACCTCCTATCCTTCAACTAACCTTTTAAGCATTATTTATTATATTGTGGGTCCCCTTTACTCAAAGATAAATGTTTTATTGCTTTCTTGGGTGATCCTTGTGTGAATCATATGGAAGGTTTATGATCTAGGTGGATATCGGTGGCCACCCACCTTTTCCAACTAGCTCAAAACAGATTTCTGGCAATTTTGGCAATTTACTATTTTTAGCAGTTTTTACTTTCGGGGCCATTTTGAGGGCCTATATGAAGGTTTTTTGGGATAGAGATTCTCAAATATATATGAAGGCATTATTCAGACCCCAAAATGAATCTCCTCGACGATATATTTCCAACGGGATATCATACGCCTAAAACAGAGATCGTATGCAAAAGTTACGACCCCGGGAAGTTGATGTACTAACTTACCCAGACAAGGCCCACATGACTTTTGGCGCTTCATCTCCTAGGGTTAGGTTTTTGGATGTCTAGGGTTTTTGGCATTCCTGTTTATTGTAAAAAGGCCTTCATATCCTCATTGTAATCATTTTCTTGTGAATGAGTGCAGTCGTCACATATCTTATCAGAGATAAGTCGCCACCATTCCAGCAAGCTTGTTTCCACTACATTTTACAGTTTCATCTTATTTCCTTATTGAATAGAAAACCAATTTTACTGTATCTCTATTATTTTTTGTTAAGTACCTATTAATAATATGTATTCATTTCATTCTGCTCATAAAATCTGGATCAATGGTATCAGAGCGGTATGCTCCTTGTCGTCTTAATGCATGTCCCCAACGAGGTCAGAGTACAAAGAGTTGGGTCTCGATCTTGTTTCTCTTGAGGAAAAAATATCTCACACACTCAAGCAACCTCTCATGGAAGGAGAAAATAAATATGATGGGACAGGAGATCCTTTCAAATTTTTGATTGAGGAATCCCTCATGCAACAAAGGAATGATATGATGGATAGTTTTGCGCAAATCCTTCGGCGGCTACCAACAGGCGATGCATCTTCTTTGAGAGGAGGCGCTGCCCCCTTCAAGGTACAAATAAACTTTGATATTCCTATATTTGAAGGTCAGATAGACGCATATTTTGTATACAAGTGGTTGAATCTACTAGAAGGGTATTGTTCTGTCCATAACTTTTCGAATAGAGAAAATATTACTTTTACGCTCCTCAAAGTCATTCCCCAAGTCAAAGATTGGTGGGAAACCTTCTGTGAGAAAAAGGAAACAGAGGAAACCTCATTATTTATAGTCACGAACACCTGGGAATCCTTCAGGGATGTTATTAAGGAACAATACTACCCTGTCGGAAGTTATGACGACTTGTATACCAAATGGACCACACTGTGGCAAGAAAGAGACCAAGCAGTGCCAGATTTCACAAATATCTTTCATACCTTGTGCACCATAATGGGTATCAAATATTCGGAGAGACATATGGTGCTCAAGTATTGCGGTGCTCTACATAGATAAATCTAGACCGAAATGGAATTTTTGGACATCTCATCCTTGTGTGCGGCCTACCAATATGCCATCAAAATCAAGTAGAAGCTCAAACAAAAGATGCAACAATTTGGGCCTGGGAACCCCTCACAACAAAATCCAGGAAAGGGTGGCCCCAACCCACATAAAAAAGGATAGAGCAAATATGGATAGTATCGGGACAACCAGTCCAATCTGCAAGCAAAGAAGGACACCGGAAAGAAAAAGAAAGATACTGGGAAGTGGTGCGACTTCCATAAGAGCCCTTGGCATAACACTGCTGATTGTAGCTCAAAGCAGTTGCTGGTGGCCGAAGTGAAAGCCTTTGAATCAGATGCAGGTTCATATTCTGATTCAACTAGAAAGGGGAAGATGGATCATTGATGTGAAACCCATTGCCACCGTTTCTACCACCAAGCTCCTTCTTCTGGCTTGTCTGGTTCACCAGGCTGGAGCACTGCTCCATAAGGGGCACATCCGTCCTAGCTCATCACCTTGCGGGAAACCAATAGTGAAATTCATCGTTGATAGCGGTAGCTAAAAGAACCTCATCTCAGTAGAGGTCATCAAGCATATGGCCCTGCCAAAAATGCCACACCCACAACCCTACACCATTGGATGGCTCTGCCAAGGAAGCGATCTCCGCGTCAGCCAACAGTGTTGGCTTTCGTACGGCATCAAACCCTTCAAAGACGAGGTATTATTTGATGTTTCTCTTCTCGAAGTTTGTAATGTTCTTTTGGAACAACCTTATTTATGGAAACGTCATGTTGTATATGAGTCTAGGCCTCGTAGTGTTATTATTACTTTGAACAGGAAATTGTACAGGATACCCGAGGCAATCCCAACTAGTGTTGTTTCCTTGTTCTCTGCTAAGCAATGTAGGAAGGTCATCTCTCAAACGTGGAAGTTTTTCTTCTTTGTGATTCGATCTTAGAATAAGAGAAATATCACATCCACGTCCAGGGTCTCTGCAGTCGACCACTCCACACAGCAAAAGCAAGTAAATAAGGTCATGGAAGAATACTCAGATATTTTCTCCTCACCTACTGGGGTACCTCTGCATTGCTAGGTCAAGCACCCCATCGATCTGACCCCCAACGCATTTTTTCCCAATGGGCTAGTCTATCACCGCTCTCTGTTAGAGAATGAGGAGATCAAGCGACAGATCCAAGAACTTCTCCACAAGGGGCACATCCATCCTATCTCATCACCTTGCGGGAGCCTAATCATGTTGGTACAAAAGAAAGATGGAACCTGGAGAATCTGCATTAATTATCGGGCTCTAAATAAAATCACAGTCAGAAACTGGTACCCGATTTCCCAAATCGATGACCTCCTTGATCAACTCACGGGGGCCAAATACTTCAGTAAGATTGATCTAAATTTTGACTACCACCAGGTCCTGATAGAACAGACAAATTTATGGAAAACTGCCTTCAATTAAAAGGACGACCCTTTTGAATAGTTGGTCATGCCCTTTGGTTTGAAAAATGCTCTAGCCACTTTCATGAGGATGATGGATGATATTCTGCGACCATTCACCAATACTTTTGTAGTGTTTTATATGGATGAAATTCTCATTTACAACAAGACTTAGGCCAAACACTTGCAATGTATTCAGCAGGTTCTACACACCCTGCGACAACAAAAGCTATATGCCAACTTGGAAAAATTCTCCTTCGACATGGACAGGGTCCATTACTTGGGCTACATAATTGATCAGCATGGCATACATGTGGATCCATCCAAGATCCAAGTCATCTGTGACTGGCTAGCCCCAACCACACTCACTGAGCTTCAGAGCTTCTTGGGCCTTTCCAATTTCTACTACAGGTTCGTGTTGGGATTCTCCCATATTGCATGGGCCCTCAGCCAAATAACCAAGGGTGGTGGTAAGGATAAATTTGCATGGGGCCGGTCCCAACAACAAGCATTCGACGATTTGAAGCAGCGCTTGTGCTCAACCCCAGTACTTTCACTACCAGACATGCATCATCCCTTTGATATCAAGACAGATGCTTCAGACTATGTAGTGGGCATCGTTCTCACTCAGCACGGACACCCCGTGGCCTATCATAGTGAGACACTATCAGATGTTTTCCATAAGTACCCTACTTATGAAAAAGAACTGTACTCCATTGTGCAAGCCTGCCGCTAATGGGGACATTACATTCTTGGGAAGGAGGAAGTCATCCACACTTATCATAAGCCACTGCAGTTCATGCAGACACAAGGAAAATTGCAGAATAATTGCCATCAAAAGTGGTCCACATACTTGCAGCAATTCCACCTCAACATCAAGTATAAAACATGAAGCACCAATCGTGTCGTTGATTGCCTTAGCAGACTTCCAGTCGTGGCACTCACCACGGTACTAGAATCTTGCGGCCATGAGACCTATGAATGGCCCCAAATCTATGAGACAGACCCGGACTTTGCCACCACCTACTAAATGTTGGGTGAAAACGCAATTGTCAATAATTTCCATCTTCAGGATGGGTTGTTGTGTCGTCTGGGCCATATCTTTGTTCCATCAAGCAAGCGAAGATGATCTGGGAATCCCATTATAGTCGGGAGGCAGGACACTTCGGCATCAAAAATACAGTGGCGATGCTATAGAAAAATTTATACTCGTCGAAACTTCGACAGGAGGTCAGCAAGTATATTCGGTCCTGCACTGTCTACGCTATTTCCAAACTGACCACTAATAAATAGGGCCTATACACCCCTCTTCCTACTCCTGACAAGCCATGGGAATCCATCTCAATGGACTACATGTTGGTTCTCCCATCCACCAAGTGGGGAAATGACTGTGTTTTTGTGGTTGTTGATCGCTTTTCTAAGATGGCGATTATGATTGCCTGTAAGAAGAACATCACAGCAGAGGCCACTGCCAAGATCTTCTTTGAACGAGTCTGGGTACATTTTGGAATCCCACAAAACATTGTATCATATCGGGACAGTCAATTTCTCATCACATTCTGGTCGAGCCTCTAGTCACTGCTGGACACCAAGCTCACCAAATCCATGGCCTTCCACCCCCAGACAGATGGTCAAACAGAGGTCGTAAATCGAATGATTGTGCATATCCTTCGCATGTATAATTCAAAGAACCCTCGCACATGAGATGAGATCCTTCCCTATGTCCAACATAGCTACAACCGATCCCTGCATAGCTCAACCGACCACAGCCCCTTTCGGGTGGGGTTGGGATTCCAACCATTGGATCCCATAGATGTTGCACTTCCCCTTGCAGTCACCTCAACCGACTCATCTCCTGCTCCAACTGAAGTTGACAAAGCCACCTTGTTCATTGAGTGGATCCATCAAATCCGCCAATAGGTTCAGGATATCCTACAGAAGTCCAATGACAAGTACAAGCAACACCATGATCAACATCAGGTGGGCGACAAAGTTTGGTTGCACTTGCAGAAAGAATGCCTTACAGGATCCCATCGAAAGCTTCTCCCACTCCGTTATGGGACATACACCATCACCAAGGCCATGGGGGGTAATTATTTTGAGCTCAACATTCCTCCTTTCCTTGGCCTGCACCCAGTGTTCAACGTGGAACTCCTTTGCCCTTATTTCCCACAATTATTGGACACCTCAGATGTAGCATAAAAATTGAAACCAATAGAGATCAACCTCGACTGCATACAATAGGCATCCAATGATAATATTTTGTACACATAGATCAAGCGCACTCGACAACAAAGGAATTAGCTTTATCAAATCGTCAAATCAGGGCAGCTCTTGCACCAAGGCAAGTGGCTCACCCGAGGCCAAATTCAGCAGAAATATCCTCATCTAATGGGGGACCTCAATGCAATGGATACCATTTCTTCCTAAGGAGGGAGGATTGATCCATGTGGATATCAGTGGCCACCCACCTTTTCCAACTTGCTCAAAACAGTTTTCTGGCAATTTTGGCAATTTACTATTTTTAGCAATTTTTATTTCCAGGGCCATTTTGAGGGCCTAAATGAAGGTTTTTCAGGATAGAGCTTCTTAATGATAGAAGAAGGAATTATTGAGCCCCCAAAATGAATCTCCTCTATGATACCTTTCCAATGGGATATCATACACCTAAAAGGGAGATCGTATGCAAAAGTTACGACCCTGGGAAGTTGATGTACTAACTTACCTAGACGGGGCCCACATGACTTTTGGTGCTTCATCTCCTAGGGTTAGGTTTTTGGATATCTAGGGTTTTTGGAATTCCTATTTATTGTAAAAATTCCTTCAGAGTCTCATTGTAATCATCTTCTTGTGAATGAGCTCATTCATCACATCTCTTCTTAGAGATAAGCCACCACCGTTCCAGAAAGCTTGTTTCCGCTACATTTTATAGTTTTAGCTTATTTCCTTATTGAATAGAAAACCAGTTTTATTGTATCTCTGTTATTTTGTGTTAAGCACCTGTTAATAATTTGTATTCATTTCATTCTTCTCATAAAATCCGGATCAATTTATCACAAGGCTTTTATCTTTTACCCAACATCAACTCCTATGGGCCTTCAACCCCTTCTTCCCATAGAATGAGGGACAACCCCTTCTTGGGTCAATACACCCTAAAATATCAAGAGATAAGAAAATGGAGGGGAATAATGATTGAAAGTGGTAAGTATGTTCGGGAATGGTATGATGGCTCATTAAGGGAGTTACTAGTAGCAAACCCATTCCCAAAGAAGACCACTTACTAGGGCACAATGTCAACCACCAAGGTGAAGCGGGGAAAAGGGAATAATGTCCAAGAATATATCATGAAATATAGAGAAATCTAAGATACAACATAATCAAATGGCTTAAATATTGAAATGATGCTCACCATAATACTGACTTGTACCTCATGGAGCAAGGCCCACTTCCTTCTAAAATCCAGTTGATGTAGTGGATGTCATCTGCAAACCTATGACCATTTGTGGTGGTGAATGGGATTTCCATATGTGAAAAAGGGTATTTTTGGTCACGTAGTCTCTCGACACTCCATATCTTCAACATGAGGGCCTCGAGACATAATCTCCTTATTTATCCACAAAATGAGGATAACATCTGGCTCCTACTTGGGGACATGTGCTTTCCGTAGAGTGCATGAGAACCACAACATCTCCTGGTAGACCTGTTCCTACAAGGAAACATCAAACTGTCAAGTGCAAGATGGCCTACTCATCCTTGTTCTCATATGATGATAATCAAAACCAACTAATCTAGAAAAAGAAAATTTTGACATTTTTTCAAAATATTCTAAGATAAGCATGAAATAAATAGTGCAAGTAGAGAAAAATGAAAATGAAATGCATATAAACTTGTATGAGAAATAAAGATGCAAATGCAGGGAACAAAAATGACTTACCTACTTGCTTGGGGTCCTGGGACCCTGAAGATCAAGTCCCGAAGGTTTCAGGTGAAATCGTACAACCAGTGAAACCATCTGATCATCCAATGAAGACACCCCCCATGTGCTTAATCATTTGAAACAATAAAGATAAGTCCATAACATAGTAATCATGAGCATAAATAGAAATATAATCAATCATGAAATAAAACTCATGGAGATGGGTGGGAGGGAGGAAATCCTACTAGAGAGAGAAACCACAATCTTGATCATCCTCGAACTCTCACCTACAAGAATAGCCACAAGCTCGATCTATCCATCTATGGAGTGGAATAGCATATGTTGATGATGGATTATATTCATCCTCATCAACACAATCACTACTCCCTGAAGACTAAGAAGATGTGAGATAACTCAAGAAGATGCCATGATTCCCCGAGGGGAAGCAATGAGATATGGGACGGGATCAGGTCTAGAAGAAGAAAAATGTTGCCTCTTTGTCTGTGAATCCTTGTGAGAATCCCCAAGACGATAAAACCTCTACTTTGTAGAGTGAACCATTGATTGCCTTGGGCTGGCCACGACCTGGTATCTATCAAAATATGAGCACAGAGGCTGAAATTCTTCTGCATCCTCAAAAGGGTGTGCATTAAGGGATGAATGAAGATCACTCTGAGTATGATGCGACAAGTTATCCTCGAAGGGGATGAAAAAATCTATAAATATCATCATCAATATGCCAAATACATGGATCATTCAGTTGTGAAAATATATCCTCTGAAAATATGCTTGTGTCCTCTATATGAGAGTGGCCTTCAATGTCATAGACAGGATTTCCATCAAAGATCTAACAACTCATGTCCCATCTATGCCTCCCAATACGTATGAAATCCTCAATGTGGTCGTCAACTTTATCTGGGGGTTGTTCCATGATTTCGTCTGCATCATAAAATTTGATTACTTCTTCACAAAACTAGACAACTTCATCTTCTTCTAAAGGGACAGTAGATAATAATGTCTCGTTCATGGCTTCGACAAGAGAAACTTCATCGAGATCCTTTTAACATTTTTTTTCATTTCCATAGTCATGGAACAAAGCATCATCAAAGTTTTAAAAAGGATTATAACTCATCAGGTTGTCTTCTTGATGTGAAGGAGGAGCAGAGGTATGGATGTCCTCATCAAGTGGAAGGGAATGTTGAAAACCTATTTCAACTAGGTGTCAACGTCATATACCATGAAGATATGTACCTTGTGGTACAACAAGTTTGAATACTTATGGTTCAGCAAGGAAGTTTTTCCCCAAACACGTCTTTCTATGTGCATGGAATGTTTTCTCCCTTGCGTGGGATAATAATGTAATATGTTAGCATGTGTCAATTTTTAGTTATTTTCCTAGGACTTTATCATTATGTAAGTCCTTTCATCGAGCGTTTTTTATCCTCGGGTAATTAATCTTGCTTTTCGTCGATTTTAATTACCCTTGAGTTTTTCACTCAAATAATCCTCTAAAGTGGTGAAAGATGTTCTAATTATCGATCCCAAAGGGTGAATAAGGTTTAGAAATGTTGTAAATTATCATGCTAGACATCTTCTAGAGTCTTGCAGAATTCTGTTAAGTTTTGATAGGTTTTTTTTAATTATTAAAATTTTGTGTTCATTGAAAATTTTAATTACTTTTGATGTAAAATGTAAAAATTTGGTCCTTGTGGATTTTTTATAGGGGTGTGAGTACTCAAATCAAATGGATTATGACCCCCCTACACCCTTAGACCAATTTTCAGCTCAATTGGATACGTTTTGCTAGGTCATTGTCCATAAGGAGTCCAAGTCGGCCAAAAGTCAACAAATAATTGGCTAAGGTAAAAAAGCCAAAAAATGTAAAAGTGTCTAAAGTCATGAGAGAAAGTGGGGAAATTATTTATAATGTATTTCCTAACTTGTAAAAGTTAAAATCCACTTATAATAACCCCCCATGCTAATCCAACAACCAAAAGTGACTTTCCCTAGTGAAAAGTGCACCCCCTTGCTCATGAACTTAGATAAAAGTGAAAATTAAAGTGAAAAAAGTTCCAAAACCCTAAGTGTGCCATTCTTATAGCCTAAATTCATGTTTTAACAAGTGTAAATGGGTTTTCACCCTTCACATCTCACCCCTCAAACCCTAACTCTCTACCAAAACCCTAAAAGTGTCTCTTCCTTGACTTGTTTTCTCTCTCTCTTGGATGGGTGACACTTGTAACTCATCCAAGAGGGGTCTCTCACTTACCTCATTTAAAAGGAAGCCCCCCCTCCTCATTTTCACATGGATTTCTCTCAAAAACTTTATTATTCCAAAATCTCTCCCCTCTCTCTGTCATTCTCTCCCATTTTCTCTTATGGTTCTTGGTGCCATTTGATAATTTTTTCTTGGATAATAAAATTGAAGCTTTGGAGGATCTTTTCTGTCTCTTGGAGTATTCTTGGAGCCATTGTATTGTGTTATTCTTGAGGTAATATTCCTGCAATTATTTTCTTGGTATTTCCTTACTTGCATTATTTCACTTGGAGACCCAAGCAAAGTATTTTGCTTGGGATAGATTCGTAGTAGTATTGCTATTAATCTTTGTGGGTTATCTCATCAGGTTTGGAAAGTATTTTGAAAGCTATTAGAATATACTCACATTATTGTTGTATTTTGTAGCAACGATTTACCTATCTACAGGTTACCAAAGTCTTGGTGGAGTGAATTTCATATCCGAAAATTCACTTGTTCAACTATCCAAAGCTCCTTTTATTTTCTGTTTTCATTTTCAGCCATCTATATTTCTGTTTTAAGCATTTTTTATAATCTAATATTGAAATATAATCTCGTTTTTCATGTTCATATTTTTCTAAAATAATTTTTGTTTATGCATTAACAAAAAATCAAATTATTTCAAGTCTTCTAGGTATTTTCCAGCAAGAAAAGCTTGTTGTTTTTTGTAGGTTTTCATCAGTTTAAGGAGGATTCTTATTAGTTTTTGGTCCCAAAAGACTCAAGGAATCATCCAAGATTTTTGGTGCCAAAACTCACTTCCCCTTTCATGTTCTAAATCATTGTAAGCAGCCCAAGAGAGTCTTTTGGGCTTGCATTCTTTCTACTTTAATTTCCAAATTTGTAAATTGTAATTTAGTGTAACATATCACCCACACCTTGCATAGTTCTTGGCTTTGCCATCCATGCAATATCGTGAAGTCTAGCTTAAAAGTTAAATTTTTGTTTTTGTTTATTGTTGCCCCACTTCTCTCATAAAGAGAAGGTTGAGTGGCTAGGTTGGTTTGTTTATTTCATTTCATTTTATTTTACTTTACCCACCTTGGCACAAAATCGGTAGGCTTGTCCTCCACATTGTGCCATAGTTTTGAGGTTTCTATTTAATTTCACCCACACCTTGCATAGTGTTTGCCTTTGTCATCCATGCAATATCGTGAAGGATAGATAGTTTCATTTAATTTTCAAAGTAATCAAATTGGTGCTCCGCCTTCTGCCCCGTATTCCCTCTCCTTGCCACTTTGTGGATCTTGGGTAACTAAGAAAGGGAAAATGATTGAGTGGCTATATTAATTAGGAACCCAATTTATTATTGTTTCTACCATCAAAAAAGGTGACTTGGGAGGATAGAAAGTGTTGAAGTTGGGGATGGTTTCACGGAACTACATGTCTTCCTTGTTGAGCGCCCAAGCATTCTAGATTTAACCTGCAGAGCTATGGAAGAACCTTGTTTGTTCTTATTATTGATCACCCAACACCTACGTTTGGTTGAAGGGATAAGGACTTGGGGTAGTCACATAGTGTAGGCTTGCATATTTCACACTTAATTTCACCCTTAATTCAAGAGAGACTTTAAAACTTGTTAAAATCAACCTACACAATTTTTACAACACTTGCACTCCAGGTTTTGCTATTTATTTTTCATGCAAGTTACTTTTCAAGCAATTTACTTTTCAGCAAATTCCTTTCATGTGAATATTTGTTTCAAAGCATTCTTTATTTTGAGCATTCTTTGTTTATTTGAACATAATTGGTCTAAGTGTAAATTTATTTCTCATACTTATTGTGTAGACATTGCATAACATTATTTCATTCTTGTATAGCTATATTTATTTTTTGTATATCCCAATAAATCAATCTTTCTTAATCTTAGGCACTGGTCTAATTGTTGTTTTACAAATAAAGGTTTTCCTGCCATTTAAAATAATTGCATCATTGCATTTGTTGCTTGTGATTGGGTTGGGTTTCCCTAATTAATAACTCAATTAAATCCTAGAACCTTAACAACAATACTTCACATAGTTTAATAGGGTCTACCCCCTCTTGGCTTTCCTAGGAGTGAGCCTAGAAGGAAGAAGTCTAGATCAAGGTGATAGTGGGTCTAGACTTAGGTTTGGGCCTCCAAGGACACACCAAGTGGGTTGGATACTTTTCCACGTTTGTAGGTTTGTATTAGGATGGAAACATATTTGGCTCCGTTGTCGGGGATAAGTCCCTTATCCTTAGTTAATTGACAAAATTTAATTAATTCTTTAAACAACTAAGTAATAAACGTGTCCCTTAATTTTTCACAACCTAAGATTTTTTGTTAGACATTACTTAATCTCCAAGTGGTGATTCCATTTGATAATTCTTTGAGGTATCCTACCAGGAGCAACCTACAAGGGTTGGTTTATTCCCTTCTTGGACCTAAAAGGGTGTATAGGAGGAGAATAAATAGACTAGCTCCTCGTAGGCTCCTTGAAATTCTTGGAGAAGAAGAAATCTTTGATATACATCTCTTGTTTTCACATAATAATCCTACAACAAATATAGGTGAAGAGTTTAAAACATGTAATTTTATTAATATTCAAGGTTATCCTCATCCTCTTCCTGACAGAGCTATTGAGAAATTACCTATTTTTTAGGGAAACAATATTGTTAGTGCCAAGTCTCACATCAAAAAATTTGGTGTGTGCATCAGTAGATGGTGTAATGCTCATAACTATGAAGACACCAATATGAAGCTTTTTGTCTTGTCTTTAGAAGATGATGCCTTATTATGGTTCTTGGAACAAGATGATAATAAATTTAGCACCTTGGCCGAAATTTAGAAAAAATCCATGGAATGGTGGGGTGATCAGAAATAGAATCGTCATTTATTGGCTGCCCTTAGCACTAGTCAAAAGAAGGAAAATGAAACAATGGAGGAATTCAATAAGAGATTTGTTGACTTGGTTAAAATCTTCCCTCAAGCTATTAAGCCTTGCAATGCATCTATTTTAATTCATTATATGGAAGCATTTGAGGGTGAAATCAGATATCAATTAAGGGACAAAGAGCCAACAACTCTAAATGATGCACAAAAGTGCGCTATCAGGATAGATAAGAATATGCAAGATGCTAGAAAGTCAAATATTCCTGGTTTTTCAAGGGGAACTTCTTTCAAAACCATTGAGGAGAAGAAAGAGAAAGTTGAAAATCAAGAGTCTTCTAGTGATGGCATAMAGGAGCTCACTCAATTAATTAAGCAAATGGAGTTTAATCAAGCTAATCAAATAAAGKAAATAGATATTAACCATGCTAATCAGATGATAGACATGAAAAATAGATTGATATCTATGGAGAGGKYTCAATCTAGTAGACCTTATTGTAAGCCAAATGATAAATGGCCCAAGAGGCCTCCACCTCAAGAGCAAAGGCCACCAAATCCTTTTGAGTATATTAACTTGGTTGATCACCAAGTTATCCCTTATTGTAGGCCTTGTGGAKAATTTCACGAAGAATTAACTTTCCAAGTCTTCCTTGAAATTTGCAGTGAAGAAGAGTTCTTTAAATCAGAAAATGAACAAGTTAACATGTGTGATCGAAAATACAATGTTGGCATGAATGATTGGATGGAATTAATAGAGCATGGTAGGGATGTAAATTGCATGAATGATGTGGTAGACAAAGCAACATAAAAATTTGGTCCTAAGCCTACTCCCAAGCAAGTGACATAAATGGCTAGTTATAGAGGTTTAACTTATCATAGGAATGGAACCAAAAATCAAGATAAACCTCAAGCAAGTGTTCCTAAGGTACCTCCTCCCTCTCCTAAATCAATTTTTCCTACAAATACAGAATTAAATATTGACTTAGGGGGATGGTTGAACAATGCAAAAATGTTGGTCCCTGTAGCAGAAATTATGAAGATTCCATATCAAAGGGAGAAACTACTCAAATCCATAGAAGATCCTCCTCGGGACAATATTGGCATACCACCAGTTGTAGCTTACCAATATGCCCCTATGATTTTGCAAAATTGGGATAGGGGGGACGAAAAGAATTAACCATTTTTCCTTTCTTTACTTGTGAACAACCATATCCTTCATAATTTCATGCTCGATTCTGGAGCAAGTTCAAATGTTATGACTAAAAAAGTGATGGAACAATTAAATTTAAGGATTTCAAGGCCTTACCATAAAATTTGTGCCATGGATAGTAAAATGATTAAGGTGCATAATTTGATTAAAATTTTGCAAGTACACTTGGTTGTTTTCCCAAGCATCATAATAGAGATGGACATAGTAGTGATCGATGTACCAGATGCTTGGGGTATGTTTCTTTCAAGAAAAATAGCTACAGATTTGGGGGGGAATATACAAATGGATTTAACTTATGCCACCATTCCCACTCCAGATGGGGCCGTGTTTAAACTAAATAGAGAATTGGAAAGAAGGTATCATGTAGAAGACCCAAGGAATCCCAGAGATGAGTTAAAATATAAAGAATATGGCCTTGGAAATTATGCCTTCTTATCTAAATCTTAAGGGCCCATAGAAGAAGTTAAAGAGAAAAAAGTTAATAAAGTCTGGTACATGCATTTTGATGGTGCATTTTCTAGATATGGGAAGGTGTTTTCATAGTCATTGAGTCTCCATATGGTCAGAAGTTTAAGTTTGCATATAGATTACAATTTGATGCTACTAATAATGTGGTTGAATATGAGGCATTGTTGCTTGGTCTAGAGCTTTGCAAGGACATGGGTGTCAAATGTTTAAACATAAAGGGAGATTCAGATCTGGTCATCCAACAACTTAAGAATAAATTTGCATGCAAGTTGGAAAGGATAAAAAAGTATAGGAATGCACTATGGGACTGTTAATATTATGGTATCTTCGAGAGTTATGAACCTCTATTGTGACCTATGACGAGATTAGAATATTCTGGAAGGAAGCAAAGAAGTAAATGAAACCCTAGATGAGATGTCGGATGCAAAAATATAATTAATATGAATTAATTAGTACCCAAAAGGAGAAGTCATCCTAGGCAAGTCTGCCAGATTACTATAAATACAGGGCACCAGTTCTCATTATTCACATTCTCATAATTGCAGAGAGCCAATTGTGCGCACTACAATTGGCAGTTTTGTGCGCAAGTTTCTAGGGAAGGTGTTGTGTTAGTTTCTGGGTGGGACTATCTGATCAGCTTTGGTTTCTATTCTTTCTTGGTGCATTAGCCTTGCTTGGATATTGATTTCTACCAATATTCCTCTCTATCAAGGACAAGGTGCTCGGAGGGTGGCTTCGGCCTATGGTTGGTCGACAAGGGTATTGTCAATGGTAAAATGAGCACAATCTTTCATATTCTAATAGGTTATGGGCCCACACCTCCTTCATTCAGCATAAACACTGGAAGGAATCATAGCCGCTAGGATATTGATCTCACTAAGGAACTGTCGCTAGGGTTACTAGAAGGAGCAACTTCCAAAGACACTGTTGCTAGGGTTACTAGCAGAAGCAGTTGAAAAAACCCTAATCTCATATCCGACACCTTGTGACGGAGAATCTCTCTCAAAAAGAAGATATTCAGATGCGCCCTAACTCAGCAAACCTTTTGTCTCTCTCAGAAGACAAAAACGACGAAGTTGAAGTTTTGGATCAAGGCATGACCAGTTACCAGTCAACCGAAGACATGAGTGAAACGATCAATCTTTTACACTACTCAACACTTACTGGAATGATTGAAGATGGCATGTGGATAATCGATAGTGGAGATTCTAGGCACATGACGGGATATCAAGCCAAACTCTCAAATCTAAATGAGAAGAAGACCTCGTATAAGGTAGAGCTTGGAGACAAAACCACTTACCCCGTGGAAGGATTTGGGCAAGCCTCCATCAAAATGAAAACAGGTAACTGTGTTCACTTAAGCAATGTTTTATATGTACCTGGTTTAGAAAATAATCTTGTATCGATATCTTTCCTAGAAGACAAAGGAAACATAATATATTTTGTGGATGGAAAGGTGTTATCATGGCATAAATACTCCTGCATAGAGAATGCTAGGGTTATTGGAAGTCGTGAAGGAAATCTGTATAGACTATTAGAACAAAATGAAGAATCTCTTGTACACAATGAAGTCAACCCCAATGAACTTTGGCATAGAAGGTACGCTCACATTAACTATCAAGCATTACCCTTTCTCAAAAGGATGGTTGAAGGAATACCATAGTTGCAGTCTACACATGAAGGAATCTTCAAAGGATGTGCTCTTGGGAAGAATATCAAGAAACCATTCCCAAGCAACAACAACAGATCTAAGGAAGTTCTAGATCTGATACACTCAGATGTTTGCAGTCTAATGCCAGTAAAATCTCTAGGAGGATCTTCTTAATATGTAATCTTCATAGATGAATATTTAAGAAAGACTTGGCTATATCCACTAAAGACAAAAGATGAAGTATTCAACAAGTTTCAAGAGTTCAAAGCAGAAATAGAAAACCTCACGAATAAGAAGATCAAGACGTTAAGAACCGATAATGGTGGAGAATACACATCAATGGAATTCATTGCATTCTGCAAATCTGAAGGGATTAGGAGGGAGTTGATTGTTCCTCATAATCCTCAACAAAATGGTGTAGTAGAAAGAAAGAATGGATCCATTGAAGAAACCGTAAAATCCTTACTAAATGATCAAGGTTTATCCATGTTCTTATGGGGAGAAGCAGCAATGAAAACAATATATGTGCAGCACAGAAGTCCTCATCATATATTGAAGGACATGACACCAGAAGAAGTTTTCTCAGGTAAGAAACCTAATGTGGAAAATCTAAGAATATTTGGATGTCCTGTTTACTTTCACATTCCCAAGGACAAGAGGAATAAACTAGAACCTTCAGGAAAGAAAGGGATATTCGTGGGATACAATGATTCATCCAAAGCTTATAGAATATATATTCCATAACAACACAAGATTGAAGTCAGCAGATACATAACATTCAATGAGAATATGGCCTTCAAGAAATCCATAGAAGAAAATATAGAAGAAGAAGAGATTGAAGAACTTAATGAAGAAAGCACAGAAAACGAAAATGATGAAAAGGAACTACCTGATCATCCTATGGAGCCATGTGAAAACATTGATTCAAATATCGTACCTAAGACCAAGAAAAGACCAGATTGGCTTGAAGATACCTTACAAGATGCAGAAATACTCAAGGTTCCAGAAGGAACATTCAGAAAGAGTAAAAGACCTAAAAGATTCTCAAGTTATGCAACATACATGACGAAGCTTCTAGATGAAGAACCTACCACATTTGAAGAAGCAGTTCAAAAGCGACAATGGAAAGAAGATATGACGGAAGATCATCAATCCATTATGAAAAATGAGGTATGGGAAATTGTACCAAGACCTAAAGAAAAATCGGTGGTAACTTCAAAATGGGTGTACAAGATCAAACATGCAGCAGACAGAAGCATGGATAAATACAAGGCAAGATTCGTAGCTAGAGGGTTCTCCAGAAGGACGGAGAAGATTATGACAAAACGTTTTCTCCAATGGCTAGATATACTTCCATCAAAGCTATCATATCTCTTGCCTCTTCCATGGGATGGAACTTACATCAGATGGATGTAAAGACAACTTTCCTCAATGGAGCTATTGAAGAAAAAGTATATATTGAACAACCTCAAGGGTTTGAGATACATTCCAGAGACACTCATGTTTGCAGATTGAAGAAAGTTCTATATGGACTCAAGCAAGCTCCAAGGGCTTGGTATGCCAGAATGGA
>ML828224.1:65730-88934 GCA_009831015.1 Picea engelmannii
ATGCATATTCTTTGATAAAATACCTTAAACATTTCAGAGTCTTCATTGGATATTCCAAAGTTATTGGGTATGTTTCTAATTCAACAGTTAAATATGTATTATCCCAGTCAGAAGGATTATGTACAAGGGGAAGGTGGATTGC
This sequence comes from Picea engelmannii, assembly GCA_009831015.1. Taxonomy (NCBI): domain Eukaryota; kingdom Viridiplantae; phylum Streptophyta; class Pinopsida; order Pinales; family Pinaceae; genus Picea; species Picea engelmannii. The sequence continues at coordinate 65,873 of ML828224.1, forward strand.
TAAAATTCAAGAATGTGACTTAGAAATCAAGCCCACTAAATTAATCAAGGGGAAAGGTCTAGCTAAAATGTTGACTGAAGGGAATGAAAGGGCTTTGGGTATGATTAGTCAAAATAATGTTCCAAAATATTCCCCAAACATATTAAGTCTTGAACAGGTTGAATGGTATGCAAATATAATTTTCTATCTTAAGAACCTCACATGCCCAACCCATATTGTGGGTCATAAGAAAAGAGCCTTAAGGTTAAAATTATTTATGTCATAACTAAATATGGACTAGGATGGAGAAATCCTGATGGAATAATCCTTAGATGTGTTGATGAAATTGAAGCCAAGAAACTAGTGGATGAATTCCATGCCATATTTTGTGGTAGCCACTATGCAGCTAAAATAACAACTCATAAAATCCTTAGAGTCGGGTATTATTGGCCCACCATTTTCTTATATGTCCATCAATTTGTAAGAAAATGTGAGCCTTGTCAGTTTTTCACAGGGAAGAAAAAGTAAGTTTCTCTCCCTTTACAACCAGTAGTGGTTGAAGCACATTTTCAGCAGTGGGGTTTGGACTTCATTGGAAATTTTAAGGATAATTCGAGTAATGTATATTCATGGGTATTAACAGCTACATATTACTTCACTAGATGGGTTGAATCCATCCCTACTAAATCAGCAACTGAAAAGGTTGTCATGGATTTCCTTGAAGACAAGATAATAACTAGGTTTGATGTGCCTTCAAAGATAGTAACAGATAATGTAAAATCCTTTTTCTCAACAGAGATGTCATCTCTCTGTTTCAATTATGGAATTATCTTATCACATGCATCATATTATTATCCCCAAGGAAATGGTCAAGAAGAATCAAGTAATAAAAATATGATGACCATAGTCAAGAAAATTATTGGAGAAAACAAAAGGTCATGGGATAGTAAAATCAAATATGCGTTATGGGCATATAGAATAACAAAGAACATTACAATAGGAAAATTTCCATTTGACTTAGTCTATGGTTTGGATGTCAAATTGCCAATACACCTTAAGCTTCCAACGTATGGTTTACTTAGGGATTTTTCCACAGGAAAGGACATAGTTCAAAACAAGATTAATCATATGATTGAGTTGGATGAAAATAGAAAGAAAGGCTTATGATCATAATTGTAGAAATTAGGAAAATTTTAAAAGGGCATTTGATAAATCAGCAAGACAAAGGGATTTCATAATTGGGGATACAATGTTGTTATGGGATAAAGACAAGGAAAAGCAGGGCAAGCATGGGAAGTTTGACAGTTTATGATTGGGTCCATATGTGATCTGAGAAATAGCAGGTCCTAATTCTTTCTACCTCGGCCATTTGAATGGTGAGCCCATGAATATTCCAAGGAATGGGAAACTACTCAAGCTATTTTTCAAATGATGAGCAACCTAGTGTCCAAATGGGCACCTTTTGTAACATATCTCTAACCTTTTTTTCCTCTGAAATTTCAATTTTGTTATTATTTCATTTATGTATATAATTCATTGTATAGTCATTTCATTTATGTGATTAGTGTCAATATCATTTCATTTATTTGGTTATGATTTATTCCTTTTACACATGTACTTATGTTGGGTATTGGTGAGCACTTTGTTTTGTAGATTCTAAAGTTCTTGCATACTCTCCTTCCCGAAGATCAAGCACACGTCCCCATGTGGAGCCATATTTTGACCACCTATTTCAACTAGGTGTCAACGTCATATACAGTGAATATATGTACCTTACGGTACAACAAGTTTGAAGACTTATGGTTAAACGGGGAAGTTTTTCCCCTGACACGTATTTCTATGTACACAGAATGTTCGCTCCCCTACATGGGATAATAATGTAATATGTTAGAATGTGTCAATTTTTAGTTATTTTCCTAGTAATTTATCATTAGGGAATTCCTTTCATCGAGTGTTTTTTATCCTCAGGTAATTAATCTTTCTTTTCGACGATTTTAATTACCCTTGAGTTTTTCACTCAAATAATCATCCAAAGTGGTAACAGACATTCTAATGATCGATTCCAAAGTGTGAATAATGTTTAGAAATTTTTTAAATGACCATGCTAGACATATTCTAGAGTCTTGTGGAATTTCGTTAAGTTTTGATAGCTTTTTTATTATTATTAAAATTTTCCATTAATTGGAAATTTTAATTATTTTTAATGTAAAATGTAAAAATTTGGTCCTTGTGGATTTTGTATAGGGGTGTGAGTACTCAAATAAAATGGTTTATGATCCCCTACACCCATAGACCAAGGTTCATCTTAATTGGACAAGTTTTTCTAGGTCATTGTCCATGAGGAGTCCAAGTCAGTCAAAAGTCGACAAATAATTGGCTAAGGTAAAAATGCCAAAAATTGTAAAAGTGTATAAAGCCACGAAAGAAAGTGGGGAAATGATTTATAATGTATTTACTAAGTTGTAAAAGTGAAAATCCACTTATAAGAACCCCCAATGCTAAGCCAACAACCAAAAGTGACTTTCCCTAGTGAAAAGTGTGCCCCCCTTGCTCATGAACTTAGGTAAAAGTGAAAATTAAAGTGGAAAAAGTGCCAAAACCCTAAGTGTGCCCTTCCTATAGACTAAATTCATGTTTGACGAAGTGTAAATGGGTTTTCCCCGTTCTTTTATTTATATTAAACTTAAGGCTCAAAGAGTAATGTCGGGCATCAAGAATTTTTAAAGAGAGTGTTTTAAAGAGTGATTTTTCTACCTTTAGTTATATAAGAAATTATTCTTAAATGAAATTAATAATAGGACAGTACGTAGGTCGTATTTCATTGTCTAAGTCACAATTATAATATCAAATGGTGTGGGATAAACTTACAAAATCATTAAACAAAGATAGGCATCAATGGCAGATGAGTCTCACGTTGTTTGCAGTAGAAGAAAATAATGAGTGCACCCTTGAAACAGGATATGAGATACAATAATTCAAATAGCTTGCAGGTCTTGTATTACTTACAGTAAATACAGAGGAAAAATTGCTTACTTAATGAATTGTTGATATAATGTGATTACAGTAGTTGTGATACTAAATTGCAATCAATCGCTTATCAAGTAATTACATAAGAAATTTTGGAGATGTGGAAATACAGAAGAAGAACATAACTCAAACTGAACAAAAATTGGAATCTCTCTCTGCACTTGTATTGATACTCAAAAAAGAAGACTTTTATCTATTACATCTAGCAAGAAGCAGCCTGGAATAGATCTTGGATCTATGTATTTATACAAAAACTGTCACAACTCAAATGGTTGGAGTTTTTACAATATTTAATTAAAATGGAATATATCTGAAATAAGACAACATAATGTAAAATTTGATGAGCTCTATTGACGTTCTCCTCTGTTGGCAAAAACGTTTATTTTCCTCATTCCTTCAGCCTGGACACAGTTGTCTCCTAGTATTCTTAATAATTCGGCATATTGTCCTCACCATTTTAGTTTTGTTGTCGTTTGTCCCTCCAACTATGTTCAGCAATGCAATGAAATTTTCTTACCTACTCTCAACTGTTCTTTCTTTCCCATGTTCAATGCATCGGTTGCATCTATCTAATAATTCCACTACCAACCTTGACGGCTCAATTGTTTCATTTACCTCGAAAGTGAATAACTTCCTCTCTACCTGAGGCATCCTTTCTTGGATTCTTTTCACTTCTCGAGCTATGGCATGTAATTGTAATCTTGGATTCACTAACCACTTGTTTATCTTAAGAAGATCGATCTGACTGGTTTTCTGAATGGATGCCAAAGTTTCTTCCTTTCTCTTTATGGAGTTCTGCTGGTTCATTTCTATATCAATTTTCCCCAGGTCTTACGCGATATCACTTCACTGAAGATAAATTATTCCTTTGTCTAATGGTAACAACGCTTCTAGGCAAGCTTCTTTTACTTCTCTGGCAAATCTTTTGCTTTCTACCAAATTTGTCTCCCAAACCTTTAGAGCCATATCACCTATTATTTTTTCAGAAATGGAGAGAAAAGGAAGATCAGGGACATTATCCTTCTGTACCAATATGATGTCTTCTTGAAACTTAACTCGAGCTGAGTGGGCCTCTCTTTCCTTAATATAGATATCCTTCAAATCAAGGTTTACTGCCTGGTATCACTTCTGGATGGCATCAACCTTCATAAAAAGATCTTGTTGGGCCATTTCAAGTTTTTCGTTTATTTCCAGTGCTTGAGTCTAGAAGGTTGAGATATCTACTGATGTACCTTCAGTTAGGTCTAATCTGTCTTCCAATTGCCTTATCAATTCATCACATTGAGTGATCAATCCTTGGTTGGCCTATGAATTTCGATGGAGATCCTCGAGGTTAGCCTACAACTGTTGGATTTGTTGTCAGTCATGAGCTCTAATTTGCTCAAATTCTTGGCTCATATTGTTCCTTACAATCTATTCCATGGCCTATATTTGATCTTGCAACTGCACCACCAATAATCTCTTATGTCATAGTTGCTCGACCAGATTCCCCACAGACCATTGATTTGCAGTGGCAAAAGCACCCAATAAACCTGCAACTTCTTTTGTGAATTACATATCATCTCGATCATTCCCTTCATACAACATCATCTTCCTTTTAGTTATCACTCCATCTTTCTGGTGTGATTCTCTTTTGATGATGGCCTTATGTTTTCTGCTAAAAAATAAATCTGAAGGAGGCATTTCTTCGGGCGAGATGAGGGTAAGATCACTTACAAAAATAATTTTGGAACTAGGGTTTATGAAGATGGATTGGAGAGAGGTAAGTGATGTAATGGGAGTGCCAATATCCATTGATTGTTGTTGCTCTATTGTATTCAAGGTACCAGTAGAGGTGGTTGGCATCGAAGGGGGTATATCAGGTCCCCGCTTCATGTAAGCTTTGATATGTTATAAATCTTGGGGGCTCAGTGGGTATGACAATGATGCTTCTAATTGTTGAGTCCATACCTCCGATCTCTTTGGGGTTTCCTTATCTTTTTGTTTACCAAAGTGGATCACTTCTGAACCCATTGATGTGACTTCCTAGGAAGGGGGAGTGGTTATTTGTTCTCCTTGAAGTATCTTAGGTAGGCTATTTCGTCTGTGTCTCTGAAAACTGATAAAACCTGCTTGTTGGTCTGGACGCAGGGTTTGAAATATGTCCTGCACCTCTTTGTAGGATCTAAATCCCTTGAATATTTTGTCATATGGGGAGTTTTCATGCACATAATGCCTCATATTGAACTGGGATAGGTGGTTTTCCACAATCTTGTGTGGGTCGTGCCTTTTGAATTCAATGTCAACCAATTTGACACCTTCTAGAGCCGCAGCCTCCACTTTGGAGTGACCAAAATCATGAAAACATGCCAACCTGAATAGGGAAAGTTGGCCATACCTTTTTCCGCACCGCCTTATGCTCCTTTTTGATGCATTTTGTTACTGTCTGGTAGGCTACTTCTCTGCATACCAGTCGGTCTGGTAAAAATCATGGGAGAGCATGGGGAGGAATTTAGCATCCAAAAACTCTGATATAAGAGAAGTTATATTCAATAAACTAATCTGCTAACTTACCCAGATTTCCCATAATCCTGTCTAAAATTCGAGGTGGTGGGTGACCATACAAGGCTATATGAATAGGAACCACTACATTAAGACATATTTCATAAAATAAATCCTTGGCTTTTTCCTCCCACAACTTGGAATGGTATAAGTGAATGGTCTCTACAATGGTCATGGTCCAGCTCCAATTCATCAATGGGAAAGGTGTCATGAAACAGACGGCATCCATGACATACACAGACATATAGAAAGGGGCGGGTTGCCCCTTTGATTTCTCCATTTTGTATTCAGTAATTTCTTTGGCCAAGTTATCTGCCATCATTTTGGCCCAATTAAAAGTGTATCCCTCAGCCACCCTGTGCATGATAGATACCCATTCCACCGGGAAATGAGTAGGACTCTTCTTCCCAAACATTATACAGAGAATCATGGCTACGTAAATCATGTGAGCGTCCAACGATGTTGTGGCATACATACCATGAGCATCGGACCTGAACTTCTTTGGGTGCCCCCACCAGGACCTGATTATATCGGGATAACTCTTGTCGTATTGGATGCATTCCTTTTGCTCAAAATCCAAAATAAATGCAGCATTGTAATTATATTTAGGATTGGGAGATATCTTATACATTACTTGGAGGTGTTCCAGTCGAAATGAACCAATGAATACCTTCTGATGATTGATGATGCTCCTGGTTTGGACGTCGATGTTTTCCAAGGCCCAACTTATCATGTCATTATATGACATGAGTCTCGGCCACGCAGCTATCTTGTGTAGCTCTGACTGGGATATATCTTTGAGTTTAGTTGCATAAGTATCGTCTTCTTCATCACCAGAATCTTCTGGACAGTTTATGATTTCCTGTTCCAAAACCTCGAACACCTGCATCCAAGATTTAACAATGTCTATGGCTCGCGGCGTGGTGTCTGAAAGAACATCCGCATTTGGATTTGAACCCTCACTAGACACATAAGGATTCTTCATCATTTTCCATGGTGCCATGATCTCTAAGAAATTGAGTGAGGTTACCTATTGCACAGAAAATCCATGAGCTTTTCAAACTGATAAAATCTTGCTAATTGCAGAAGGTGAAAATGAATTCGAAATCCAAGTGCTTTTATTCAAATCAGATACATTGATTTGCATATAGCTTCACTGACGAAAAATTTATTAACTTTAATGGAAATGTCTACCTAGCGATCCGCGTTTGAATCATTACCGTTAATTAGTCATAAATGCCATTAATATTCGATAGATCGTGTTCAGGAGTTTTAGATGAGATAGGGTGATAATTTCCCGAATCTCGAATGTGAGAAGGTTAATCCCTAGATAATCACTTTTAAAACCTTAATCAATCATGTTTAAAAAGGTGTGTTAACTTCAAGTGTTTTAGTAGTTCAGACTTCGAGAACTTTCAATGTATCTCGAGAGAGAATTCCCGAAACCCAAAACTGTGAAGCAATTAATTATCCGGTAATCGATTTTAAGTCTTAATTAATCATATTCAATTTTAAGCATTTTGGAAGTTCAGACTTCGGATATTTTACGATACGATACAGGATAAACTTCCGAACTCTGAACTATGAAGTCATTAATTATCTCTTGAATGCAATTAACTTAATTAATTAAAGTTTAATACTTAGGAATTTTGATACCTCGGCTATTCATGAATTCATTCTTTGTTAAATTTCCAAAGGATCATCTTCCGTAGTGACGTGTTAGATGACGCCATTCTAGATGATGTGTCGATAAAAGGGAGGTGCCACGTGTTACTTGGAATCATATGAATCTTCAAATGAAAATGTCATAAATGGGTGCCACGTGTCAACTCAGGGAAGACTCAAAAGATACATATGTCCTATGACTTGCGTTTTTAAAAGGATTAGGAAAAGTCGAGAGTAGACACCTTCAGGTTTCAGGGTTTTTAAGTTTTTATCATTAAGACTTATCGAAACACCCGAAGTGAAAAGCTATGAAGCGATCTTTAATGATTTACCTCTTTAAAAAATTGGCGACTCCAAAACTCTGAAGGTTTTAGGATCGTTTGATCAAACAGAAAAAATTCATCAACGGGGGATATCATGTGCACCTTATTACTAATTAACTAGAAATGAATTTGATTTAAAATTCGAAAGTTATTTTCTAAGTTACTATTTTTCTTTGGGAAAAATTATATTTCATGAAGTGAAAAATATAAATCTCAAAAGTTCAATATTATATGTGTTCCAACATATGCTCCATCTAGGGATCACGTCTCCCCGTGAGATGCGAAAGAACAGTAGACCAAGTGCCTTTATTGGGTAAATGGAGTCATTATTGCATTTATGGGAAACACTTTTAGGGATTAATCATACAGAGAAAAATTGAACTTCAACTGAATCTCAGAAAACCTTCAAAACACACCTAATCATTGATCTAAAGTTAGGCTATTTAAAATTTCCCTTTCGTGAAACTGAGTTTGGAATTTCTTAAGATAATAAAAACAACTTTAACTGAAATATCAGACTTCTATCAGCTTCCTTCGTGTCAAGTTTAAGTAGATGTAACAATTTATTTAGGGAATCCCTCATCGGTTCAGAATGTAAATATTATCGGAAAGAGAATTAGATGTTAGAGTATGTTTTGTAGATATGTATGACAACCATACAGATATCATAGATATTGCTTCACTTCTAGCGAGCCTATTTAGTACCTTGGTGAAGTTATCTACTTTTTCCATTGAATTTCCTTTCACCACTTCAATTAGCACTTTTGTATTTTGTTGAGATGAGGACAATCATTACATGAATTTACTTTCATCATCTCTTTTGGACAAAATGGGGGAAATCGAATTTCTAATTTCCTTTCACCATTTGTCTTGGACTTGATGGGGGCAATCAAATTATGAATTTCCTTTTACCATATGTCTTATATTTTAATATTTTGAAGTGGGGGAAATCAATTTGTATGTATCATACAAGGGATGATATTTTCTTAAGATTTTCAAAGTAAGGTCTGTCATAATTTTTTAAGTATACTTTGAAACTAATTGTCTCTCGATCTTCAATACACTTTCGCCTATAGTGAAGAATTTATAGGGATTTTTAATTTCAGGGGTCAACATTGAGCAAATTGGTCAGTTTAAAATCCAATAGAAGGGCTAAAGTTATCAGGATTATCCTAGACATACTTTCTTTCAGTTCAAATCAAAGGAATCATAAATATTTTCGCCTAATCTCATTTTGAAGATATGTTTTTAAGTTTTCAGAGTCAAGGTTAATTTCTTTCTTTCTATGAAGACTAAGGAAAGGATAGCTAAATTCAGAAGTGAATAAAATCTCAGGGTAGAAAAAATAAAATGGAACTAACACTCAAATGGTCTAAAGAGAAAGAATCGCATTCCCAGACAAGTTTGTTTCTTGATTTCCAAGCTTCCCTTTTAATCCCTTTTTATTCTTGTTTTATTTTTTCTTTTATTTGATTTATTAATTCATTTTCATTTTATTCAGAGAAGGATTCAGAATTATTCTGTAATATTCATACTTTTATGATTTTTTATCAGGTGAAAATATCTATATGAGTGAAACCTACTTTACATCTAATACGATTTCCTTAAAATTTTAGCTTGAACTAATGGAATAGGAGTTCATACCTCAGATTTCCTTTGTATTTTCAATCAAACAAATCATTAATTTATCACATGTTTTGAGAGAAAGAAAAGGTTTTGAAAACTGAGTGTTGGGTTTCGATACATCCTTATCTCTCAATTGATAGTATGTATTCTGCAAGAAAACAAAATGAGGGGTGTTAGAAAATTCTGCAGAATAGAGATAGTATGTGATATATATATTTGTTTTGATGATATCAAGTAAACCTGATTTATTTACAGTAAAAGTAAAATTTGGATAATTTACAAAAGAAAAATAAATATTGTAAATTGAAACAGAAAACAAAACCAGTATATACAATGGGAATTTTGAATATTATTATTGCATAAAATGTTTTAGGTAACGCCCGTTGATAGGGGCATCAAGAATTTTTTCGTCGAGGTTTTCCATTAAGAAGGAATTTTTCCCCTCAGCACCTACAATCTTGAATGGTCTGAACCAGAGATGATCGAACTTGCCATGCTTTCTCGCATCTTCTTTTCTAGCATCCCAATTTAAAACTAGATCGCCAGGAAGAAACTTCTTGTCTTTATATTTTTTATCAAAGAGGGCCTTCATATTATCTTGGTACTTTTGAAGATTGTCATCTACTTTGGCCCTATTTTGTTGGACTTCGATTATTTGGTTTATCCTTCTTGTAACGTCATTTGGCTCTTCATTTGCGTCTTTCTAGAGCTTCATCACAGGAAGAGTGAGGTTGATAGGAAGGACAACGTCAATACCATAGACAATTTGAAAACAGGACATACCTATTGATTTCTTGGTGCTAATTCAATTTTCCCATAAGGCGTATTTCAGGTGAACGTGTCAAGCCTTCTTATTTTCTGTCAACACTTTTTTGATTATAGTCATATGGCTCTTGTTAGATGACTCAGCCAACCTATTCCCCTATGGATAATAGGTTGTAGAATGTCCTAACACAATGTTGTATTTTTGGCAGAAATTGACCATTGCCATAGATTTGAAATATTTGGCGTTGTCAATGACTTTTTTTTTAGGACAACCAAATATCGATAGGATGTTCTCTTCCAATAGCTTTATTACTACTAAATCAGTATCATTCCAAGTTGGAATAGCTTCTACCCATTTCGTGAAGTAGTCGGTTGCGGTTAAAATCCACCTATGTTGAGCGCTTGATCACGGGTGGATTTCTCCGATGAAATCCAGTCCCCACTGTTGAAAGGGAGCTTTTGCTTTGAATGGGATTAGAGGTAGTGCAGGAAGCTTTTTCTTACCAGAGAATAGTTGGCAAGAGTTGCAGGTTTTGACCTTGGCATTCACATCCGTAAATAACTTTGGCCAATAATATCCAACCCTTAAAATTTTGTAGGTCGTTTCCCTCCAAGAGTGGTTTCCTCCACATACTCCTTCATGAAATTCATTTATGACGCCTTCTGTTTCAAGTTCTGTTAAGAAACATAAAAATAAACATAAAGGATCCTTCCAGTATAGTTGGTCATCAACAATACAATATTTAATTGTGTGCAGCTTCAAAGTTCTCTCCTTGCATGGAGTCATGTCATTCGGGCAATGAAGAGTAAGGAGGTATGAAACAATATCGCAATACCAAGAAGATGAGTAAAAATTATCTTCAATCCAAATTGTAGGTGTTTGATCGTCAAGCTCGTCTATGTCTGGGATATATCCATGTGATTCTAGGTTATTTATCCCAAGCACCCTAAAGTTTGATTCGGCTAACAATTTCACCAGTCCTTGACCTCTGACTAGCTTGGTCAGTTTTACTTCTAGATAAAATTCTTGAATTTTATCGAGCCATCGTCCTCTTCTCCCATCATTGTTCGGCCTAACTAAAATGTCTTTGATAGCATTAGTTGGCACTTAAGCGATTATCTTAGAATGCATTATATATGTCCTGAAATCCTTGAGATCCTTCACCATTGTGTATGCTTGCTTCTCAAGTATATCATACTTTAACTCTGCATCCCTGAGGATTTTGCTAAAGAAAGCTATTAGCTGCTCGAAACCTTCTCCATTCTTTTGTAGGAGCACCGCTGCAATAGTATGTTCAAAAGCGAAAGAGAAGATCAAGAATTCCTTAGTATAGTCTGGATTCGCTAACATTGGTGCTTCGCTTATAGCTTTCTTGACTCCCTCTAATGATGCTTTAGCTTCGACGGTCCATTTCACTTCCCTATATTTCTTCAACATATCTGTAATCATTTTAACTATTTTAGAAAAATTGGGAATTAATCTTCTCAAAAAGTTTATCTTTCCTAAAAAAGATTGAATTTCTTTTATGTTCCTAGGAGTATTAATTGTGTCTATATCCTTAACTCGTTTTGGGTCAACCTTGATTCCTTCTTTTGACACTATATGACCCAAGATCTTACCTTCTTGCATAGCGAAATGCGATTTCTTAGGATTAAGAGACAAACCAAACTTCCTACATTTTTCAAAGGTTTGCCTGAGGTGTAGCAGATGTTTTGCATCAGAGTTAGAAAAAACCGTCAAATCATCGAGATGAATAAGAATGAATTTATCTTTCTCGCTGACGAATGCGATGTCCATCAATCTATATAAAGTATCCCCTGCATTCATCAAACCAAATGGGATTTTATCGTACATAAAAGTTCCCCATAGAGTGGTAAATGCAGTCTTTTCTTTGTCATCTTCATGGACAGTGATTTGATTGTATCTGGAAAAACCATCAATCATGAACAACCTATTATCCCCAACTACCTTTTCTAGAACATGATCCATTTTCGGGAGTGGGTAGTTGTCTTTGAGGGACGACCGCTTTAGGTTTCTGAAATCTACACAGAGTCTTATTTCACCATTTTTCTTTCTAACGAGGACTAAATTCGCTACCCATTCAGAATACCTGAGTGAAACAATAATTTTCGCATTGAGAAGTTTCTTGACTTCCCTTTCTATCATTGGCAGGAAGATCGGTTTTATCTGACTAAGTTTTTGTCCGAAAGGTTTAATTCCATGTTTTAAAGGAATCGTACGTTCGATGACAGAGGTATCATAAGTTTTCAGATCATCATAGGACCAAGCAAAAACATCCTTGTATTGTCTAAGAAACTCGACGTAATTACTTTTCATTTGGGCCGGGAGGTACTTTAATATCTTTACCATCTTCGGATCTTCATTAGTTCCTACATTACAGTCTTCAACTTCTTCAAGTTGGGGACGTAAGGTAGACTTTAAAGGAATGTCATCCTGGTCAAACAGTGTTTCTGAGGGGATCAATCCCCTGGGGATCAAATTTGTCTTAAGCAGGAGCATACGGTGGTTCATGATCTTGTCTTGGAATTTTTCCGAGTTTTCCCCTTCTTGCATAATCCAAATAAGATCATTCTGGTTTTTCTTATCTATGTGAGTCTCAGATAACTCATCAACCATTTCCAGAAATTGTTTAATTTGTTCGTCATCCTCGAACACTTGTCAGTGTTGGACATTGTTTGGGATCGAAGGTATGTGTCTCATCTCGATATGATATTTCAGTTTCAAGACAGTAGGTGTTACAAAGGTCGTAGCAGCTTTGGCTAAAGAATCGGGATGTTGATTTTCCATTCGGGGAATGTAGTGAATGTTAAAGGACAATAAGAAATTCTCTATCAAATCCAAGAAATTCTCTATCAAATCCTAGGTGCAATTTCTGTATGACCTCAACCTTGGATTCTTGGCTTGATATTGTTGTTTTATTTGTTTCATGATGAGCTCTGCATCACCATAAACTATCAGATTTTCAATTTTTAACTTTCTGGAAACTTTTAATCCTAAGACTAGAGCTTCATATTCACATACATTATTCATATAATCAATCTCCCACTGTAATCTATATGAGAAGGGAATAACGTACTCATCCCCTAGCTCTACAAATAACACTCTAGCCCCTTCTCCTTCGCGGGACGAAGCGCCATCAAAAAACATTTTCCATATTCCTTCCCTGTTATTTACATTTTTCTTAGTTTTTTCTACTTTTTTATTTTCTTCTTCTGTACATTTTTCAAAATCGTCATCTATCGATAATATACAATTTACTAAGTCCTGATCAGCAACATAGACTGGGTAATTATTTGTATTTTGGGGCTCACTTACAGTATACGCCAGTCTAGTCTCTATGTACAGTCTAGTGAATTGCCCACCGAAAATTGGGATCGTAGCATAAGTCATGTGATGTCAACGCCCTCCCCACACAACCTGCAGGTTGGAAGGTCCACGTCAACACATTATCTTTCCTTTATCATGGCCTGAAGAACTTTGACGGCTCTTCTATTTCCCTATCGGGAAATCATCACCCACAACAACTCTCATGGGATCCCCTCTTACACTTGGGAGATCAGACTTCGTGACTTCATGAGGTCAGTGGTCGATCGTTAGTCTCTCAAATCCCCGATAACCGACAACAGTCAATGCTGACCCTTCTCTCTGTCCTTTCGGGATTTTCTCTATCCTGATTTCGGCACTCGCGATGTCGAACAACCTGTCTTACCAACTCCCGAATCCCGATATGCCGAAACTCCGATATACTCGCGAGTTTGACTTTTCAACACTTCACCAATCCTATCGAGACTTCGGACTTCGCAGTATCGCGAATCCTGATGCAATTGTTTCGAGACTTCTCGCCGCGAAACCCCGAAATATCGTGCCACCTGTCCACTGACTGACTTCTCCGTGGCCCCACACAATTCTTTTAGCTATCGGGATATCACGTTTCGCGATTTCGCGATTCCCGTTTCAATGTTCACGGGACTTCCACCCACGAAACGCCGATGTGGTAATCCACGAGTAAATCTGACAGCCCTTATGGCTCGGATCTACAGTTCTTCCCTCCTGAGCTTTGAACCTTTAGAGAATACTTCGCTATATCCCCCCCTTGTTCCTCTGTGAGATCTAACGACTCACGGAACTTTGTGATTTCTCCTTGGAGAATTCCGACTGTCCGTTCCTTCCCCTGGCGATTTCTGTGGATGACTAAGTGTTCCTCCACAACTTGTCCTCCTGCGATGCGAACTTACAATGCCTTCTTGAATATTCTAGGTACAACTTCTGTTGCGCTCTTCTTCAACAGTTTCGAAGGCCTTATCCTTCCTGGGCTTCCTTATAACTTTGGGCCTTAGAAAGACTCTTGCGCGCACTCCTTGCGGCAACCTTCAAACACTTCTAAGTACTGAACTTCCTTCAACCCTGCACACACCTGCAGCAACAGTCTCTCAAATGTTTGCTCAGATTCGCAACTTTGAGGCTTAGCTTGGCATGCGCACTCCTTGCACGACTCATGTGCCTGTCTGCACTTCTAAACGAATGAGAACAAAAGCTACCCTATATGAACCCTCTGTCAACGCACTCCTTACGGATGATTCGACTACACTCCTTGCAGGAATCCTTGTTCAAATAGAGAAACAATTGAAACTCATTCCCTCTTCCTTTCAGACTTCTAAATTAAACATGAAATCATATACACAGCATATAAAGAAAATGTATAACGAGAAACAAACATTCATGAGCATATCATTCAGCTTCAATACACAGAGAACAAACACAAAACAGTGAATTTGAATCAACCTCTTTCTATTAATCCAAATATTTGTACATGGGTGTTCTTACACAGCTCTCTGCATGCTCTTGCTCCAATGCTTCAATCTAATCTTACAATACACAATGAGGGTGTCTATATCCCATTTCCCTCTTGCACTCTAAAACTGTCTAATCTAGAATTAAATTCTATCTACCTACATTAACTACTTTAAATGCCTTCTACCTACTAAGGACAAGAGAAATCGCTCAAGGTCCGTTTTCATTATACAAGTGCGCTTCATTAAATTGCCACATTTATGTTCACGCATCAGCTCCAAGAGAAATTCAAAAAAATTGTGTTGGCTTGTCCACCTATCCTTCGCTTCCGCGCTGGCTCGCTTGATGATGGAGATGCTACTGGATCATACTCCCTTGCTTGAAAATCTTCATGGGCTCCTGTCCATGAGCTCACACACGGTCTGTCCATGCTTCTGGATTTCTGCTTCGTTCTCCCAGCTAGCATCTTCAACTGGATGGTTCTTCCATTTGACCAGATACTCAAAGTATTCTTTCCGCCTGGTCTTCTTGTTCACTCTCTTGTCCAGTATGCACTCCATCTGCAGCTTATCTGCAACTGGAATTTGCTTTGTCCACTGGATCACTGTCTGCTCATCTCCAGTCCCTGCTTCCTCAGCTTTATATGGGTACAAATCTGAGATATTGAATATCGGAGAAATTTCGATCCCATCGGGTAATTCAATCTCATAAGCATTCACCCCAATTTTCTTCAAGACCCTACATGGCCCGATTTTCTTCATTTTCAACTTATTATATGTTCCCCTTGGGAACCTTTCTCTCCTTAAATGTGCCAGAATCAAGTCACCAACCTCAAACTAAAGTTGTATCCTATGCTGATCTTCTCTACGCTTATACTCCTGGCTTGAATTCAGCAGTCGCTCCTTCACCTGGCTATGAAGTTCCTTCATCGCCTCTGCAAATTCTTCTGCACTAGCGCTCCTAGTCGCAGTTTGTTCTGAATCTCTCAGTTCAAAAATTCCTCTCGGCTACATGCCATAAACAACGTGAAATGGACTCTGCCCTGTGCTCCTATTAACTGAGTCGTTATAAGCAAACTCTACCTGTGGTAATATGTTGTCCCACTGGCTGTGGTGTTCTGTCACCAAGCTTCTCAGCAAGCCTCCCAGACTTTTGTTCACTACTTCTGTCTGTCCATCCGTCTGAGGATGATAAGTTGAACTAAATGGCAAGTTAGTTCCCAGCTTCTTCCATAAGGTCCTCCAAAAATGCCCTATGAATTTTGTATCCCGATACGAAACTATGCTTCTCGGTAATCCATGAAGTCGAATGACTTCCTTGACAAACAGGTTCGCAATGTGAGTTGCGTCATTGTTTTTCTGACATGGAATGAAGTGTGCCATCTTGGAAAATCTATCCACCACCACAAATATTGAATCAACACCTCTTTGTGTTCTTGGCAACCCCAATATTAAATCCATGCTAATTGCATCCCACGGCCTCTCTGGTATTGTCAATGGTTGATAGAATCCTGCATTCTGCTTCCTTCCCTTCGAATGTTGGCAAATTCTGCATCTATCCACGAATCTCTTGGCATCTGCTCGCATTCCCAGCCAAAAATATGACTCATTCAACTTCACGAACGTCTTTTCATGACCAAAGTGCCCTGCCAATCCTCCACTGTGTTTCTCCTTTAGCAGATTCTCCCTCATGGAGCATTTCAGAATACACAGTTGATTACCTCTAAATAGTAATCCTTCCTGGATCATGTAGTCTATCCATTGGTCTCTGTCTCTGAGAATTGGATTCTCAGCTGCTTCATACGCCTCCTTAATATCTGGATCATCTGCGTACATGTCCCTGAGATCATCAAAACCCAACATTTTGACTCTGAACTCCTGCAACAGTAAACACTTCATGCTCAAAGCATCAGCAACTTTGTTAGTAGTACCAGAAATATGTTTTATCACAAAAGTGAAATTCTGCATATACTCGACCCATTTGACATGTCTCTGATTCAACTTCTCATGTTGAGTCACAAACTACAGTGCATGATTGTCACTGTATAAGATAAATTCCTTCGGGATCAAGTAATGTCTCCATTTATTCAATGCTTGAACAATAGCATAGAACTCCTTATCGTAAGTGGAGTACTTCACTTTCGCATCATTCAGCTTCTTGCTGAAGTATGCTATCGGCCTGTCTTCCTGACTCAAGACTGCTCCGATTGCAAATCCGCTTGCATCGCATTTCACTTGAAATGTTTTTCGTAAATCCGGTAACACCAAAACTGGTTGTTCCGTAATCTTCTTCTTCAACAGATTGAAACTCTTTTCAGCTTCTTCTATCTAGTGAAAAGACTTATGTCTTTTCTTGACTATATCCATCATTGCTGCGCTAATTCCACTGAAATTCCTAATGGACTTTCGGTAGAAACTAGCCAATCTGTGAAAACTTCTCACCTCAAAGATATTCTTCGATGATGGCCAATTCTTGATTACCTCCACCTTATCTGGATCCATCCTCAACTCATTTGCCGAAATAACAAACCCCAAGTAAATGAGCTCTGTCTTCATGAACGAGGATTTCTTATGTTTATCAACAGCTTCTCCTGCTGTAACCTCTGCATCACTGTAGCCAAATGCTGCAGATGCTCTGCCACTGTTTTACTGTAAACCAGTATGTCATCTAAATACACAATGACAAATTTCCCGATGAACTCCCTCAGGACTTCGTTCATCAACCTCATGAAGGTACTCGGCGCATTTGTTAAGCCAAATGGCATAAAAAGCCATTCATACAACCCTTCATTTGTTTTGAATGTTGTCTTCCATTCATTGCCTTCTCTCATGTGGATCTGGCGATAACCGCTTTTCAAATCAATCTTTGAAAAATACTTTGCTCCACTCAAGCAATCCATCAGATCATCCATCCTCGGCAATGAAAATCTGTACATGATGGTTATCTTGTTGATCGCCCTCGAGTTAGTACACATCCTCCAGCCTCTGTCTTTCTTCGGACTGAGTATTATTGGAACAACACATGGACTCAAGCTTTCCCTGACCAAACCTTTGTCCAATAACTCCTAGACTTGCCTTTTAACCTCCTCATTCTCTTGCAGCGTCAACCTGTACGCGACTTTGTTTGGAAAACTGGCTCCTGGTATGAGATCAATATGATGACTCACACTTATGATTGGTGGCAATGAACGAGGTAATTTTTCCACTACAATGTCAGCGAACTCTTCCAGCGGTTCCTTAACTTCCTCTGGTAAATCATCGACCCTAGTGCGAGTCAGAACAATTCTCAATTTCCTGACCACAATGAACTGTGGATCCTCCTTCTTCTTAACCTCTGTAAGAAGTTCCTTCCCACTCATGAGAAGTACAGTGTTGCTTACTTCCGGCTTCACCTCCTTATCCTTAATTGGAAGTAACATGTGTGTCCTCCCATTCTTCTCTAGGGTGTATGTGTTCATTCTCCCATCATGAATCACATTCTGGTCATATTGCCATGGTCTACCCAGTAATAGATGACAAACATCCATAGGAATGATATCACACAAGATCTTATCATTATATCCTCCTATCTTGAATTCAACTAAACATTGTTTAGTGACATTTACCTGATGTCCCTTCTGTAGCCACGAAACTCTGTATGGGCTTGGATGATCAGTCGTCTCCAGCTCCAGATTTTCTACCATCTCCATCGAAACAAGATTATCCATGCTACCACTGTCTACAATGACCTTGCATACCCTGTCCTTGGTCTTGCAAGCAGTCCTGAAAAGTCTGGTCCTTTGGACTGAACTTTCCACCTCCTTCTCTGGTGTCAAAAGGACTTTTTGCATCATCAGCGATCTTCCGCCTTCAGCGTCTTCTGCCTCAACATCCCTCCTCTGTACTTCGGCGATGTGAGCTTCCCCACTTTCCTTCTTTTTTTCTGGACACTCGTAAGACTTGTGCCCATTCTTTCCACATGTGAAGCATGTAATTACTCCACCTCTTCCTCTTCCTCTACCTCTAGTACAAGGAAAAATGTTATTATCAGCATAATCTCCTCTCTGCTCAGTATGCTACCCTCGCTGTGAGGTTCCACCTCTCTCAGTTTGAGTCTGAGGTTTCTTCCAGTCTTCCTTGGGCTTCTGATATTTGTCCTGGGCAACTGATTTGCCTCTGGGCTGACTTCTGCCTCGGCCTCTCTGACTCTGTTTTCGGCTCATCTTCTCTTCCGCTTTCAGAGCCATCTGATAAGCATCTTCCACTGTTCATATGTTTACCATGCTCATCTCATCCTGAATATCATATCTCAAGCCATTCATGTATATGGAAACTTTTTCATCATCGCTCTCCCGATGACCTTCTATGATGTTCAGTCTATAGAATTCCTCAGTGTATTCTTTCAATGTCATCAGCTTCTGTCTCAGGTTCTGCATCCTCCTGAACAGAGTAATTTGGTAATCTCTGGGATGAATTTCTCTTTCATCTTTGTGATCATTCTGTCCCAAATCTTGATCTTCTTCTTGCCTTTGCAGCGTCTGTCAGCTTGTAGTTCATCCCACCACAATTTTGCATGTCCTTTCAATCTAGTGACAGCATGCTTGACTTTCTTGTCCTCTTCAACATCTTCATAGTCAAAGTATGTGTCCAGAGCTCTAATCCAGTCTAGAAGCTCCTCTGCATCCAAGTTTCCCTCATAAACTGGAATGTCCATATTTTCTCTTGCACCCATCCTTGCAATAGCTCTGATCAAATGTTCGTTTTATGCATCTTCAGCTGCAATTTCTTCTTCACATTCAGCCTCAATCTCACTTTCGGAATCACTAAGATCCCCAACACTGGCTGTGTGTCTTTGCGTTGTCTCCATGTCTTCGATTCTGTCTCTTAGATCACGCATCTCTCTCTCCATGGCTGGATATGTCATCTGCCTGCCTCTTCTTCTCGACATTTCCCTAACCTCTGGTGGATCGGGTGTTTGCATGTCCCTTCTCATTGGCGGCATGGTGAATTCTTCTTTCTCTACTACAGAAAGAAAAGAACCTTTCTGCGCTCTGATACCAAACTGATGTCAACGCCCTCCCCACACAACCCGCAGGTCGGAAGGTCCATGTCAACACAGGATCTTTCCTTTATCATGGCTCGAAGAACTCTGACAGCTCTTCTATTTCCCTATCGGCAAATCAGCACCGACAACAACTCTCACGGGATCCCCTCTTACACTTGGGAGATCGGACTTCGCGACTTCGCGAGGTTAGTGGTCGAGCGTTAGTCTCTTGAATCCCCGATAACCGACAACAGTCAACGTTGACCCTTCTCTCTGTCCTTTCAGGATTTTCTCTATCGTGATTTCGGCACTCGCAATGTCGAACAACCTGTCTTACTGACTCCCGAATCACGATATGTCGAAACTCCAATATACTCGCAAGTTTGAATTTTCAACACTTCACCAATCCTATCGGGACTTCAGCCTTCACAGTATCGCAAATCCTAATGCAATTGATTTGGGAATTCTCGCCGCGAAACCCCAAAATACCGTGCCACCTGTCCACTAACTGACTTCTCTGTGGCCCCACACAATTATTTTAGCTATCGGGATATCGCGTTTCACGATTTCGCGATTCCCATTGAAATGTTCATGGGACTTCCACCCACGAAACCCCGATGTGGTAATCCATGAGTAAATCTGATGACCCTTATGGCTCGGATCTACGGTTCTGCCCTCCTGAGCTTTGAACCTTTAGAGAATACTTCGTTGTATCCCCCCTTGTTCCTCTGTGAGATCTAACGGCTCACGAAACTTCGTGATCTCTCCTCGGAGAATTCCGACCGTCCGTTCCTTCCCCTGGCGATTTCTGCGGATGACTAAGTGTTCCTCCACAACTTGTCCTCCTGCGGTGCGAACTTACAATGCCTTCTTGAATCTTCCAGATACAACTTTTGTTGTGCTCTTCTTCAACAGTTTCGAAGGCCTTATCCTTCCTGGGATTCCTTATAACTCTGGGCCTTAGAAAGACTCTTGCGCGCACTCCTTGCGGCAACCTTCAAACACTTCTAAGTACTGAACTTCCTTCGACCCTGCACACACTTGCAGTAGCATTCTCTTAAATGTTTTCTCAGATTCGCAGCTCTGAGGCTTAGCTTGGCCTGCGCACTCCTTGCATGGCTCCTGTGCCTGTCTGCACTTTTGAACGAATGAAAACAAAAGCTACCCTATCTGAACCCTCTGTCAACGCACTCCTTGCGGAAGATTCAACTGCACTCCTTCAGGAATCCTTGTTCAGATAGAGAAACAATTGAAACTCATTCCCTCTTCCTTTCAGACTTCTAACTTAAACATGAAATCATATACACAACATATAAAGAAAATGTATAACGAGAAGCAAACATTCATGAACATATCATTCAGCTTCAATACACAGAGAACAAACACAAAACCATGAATTTGAATCAACCTCTTTCTATTAATCCAAATATCTGTACATGGGTGTTCTTACACAACTCTCTGCATGCTCTTGCTCCAATGCTTCAATCTAATCTTACAATACACAATGAGGGTGTCTATATCCCGTTTCCCTCTTGCGCTCTAAAACTGTCTAATCTAGAATTAAATTCTATCTACCTGCATTAACTACTTTAAATGCCTTCTGCCTACTAAGTACGAGAGCAATCGTTCAAGGTCCTTTTTCATTATACAAGTGTGCTTCATTAAATTGCCACATTTATGTTCGCGCATCAACTCCAAGAGAAATTCAAAAAAATTGTGTTGGCTTGTCCAGCTATCCTTCGCTTTCGCGCTGGCTCGCTTGATGTTGGAGATGCTCCTGCATCATCATGTCTAGCTGAAGTGATCCTCCTAATTTGGCACCCCAAGACCTGGATAGAAGCATGTCATACTTGGCAGGGACGTCAGCAACGACTACATCCATAAGGATACTTTTACAGGGATATGTGCAAGATTTACTACCAAATCTTTGATCATTCCTAGACACTTAACTTTTCTGGAATCAAATGAATATAGGTCTTGATAAGGTCTAGTAATTTCAAGGCCTAATTTCTCCATGATAATTTTAGGCATTAAGTTATGAGAGGCCCCAGAATATAACATGCAGTTACGGAGTAAATGATCGTGCACATTCAGTGTAATATAAAATGGAGCAACATAATCCTTGCTGATTTTGATGTGTGGGCCAAACATGATCATAAGTCTTTCATCCTACAGATTAATAACATCTGCATGACATTCAACATCAGAAAAATTATCACTTTAGCAATTTTATTTTCATAAATTGGATTTTTTGCAAGCTCAACCAGAGGCATGGGGATTTTAATTTTATTAAGTTCGTTTTCTAAACTGAAACCTCTGATTGTTTTTTTGGTTTCTCTGGTTGTAACTTTTGCTTCTATATTTTATGCTTTCTTAGTTTGCGTCGTTCTTGTTTCAACTGGCTTTGTTCGGGAAGCTTGTGTTTTAGTTGGCAGTTTAGTAACAACTGCCTCATTCGTTTTATTTCTTGATAAAATCTTTTTCGATGGAACATTCGTAGGATTTTTTTCTCTGAGACTTAAATCGTACTTTTGTTGGAGTTTACCCATTATTGAGTCGGCGAGTCCTTGATAGGAAGATTCTCCCATATTATTAATACTTTCCTCATTATTAAATAGGGGTTCTAGGTCTAAAGACTTTTCATAATCCTGCCTAGTTAAATGAGGCTCCATATCGTCACCACTAAGGTTATTTAGATCCTCTTCTAACTCCTCATAATTTTGCATATCATCCCTCTAAATAAAATTTTCAGTTTTAAACAGGGCTTGGATCTTTTGATCTTCATTTTTTATTTTTCTTTGTTGCATCTGGGGGTTAGGGTTTCTCTTGAACTAATTCCTAACGTAATTATCAGGTTTGGCTTGATCTAATTCCATTATGGGCATCTTGTTTTATAAATCTTTAATTATTTTAGCCATCTCATCCATTTTATCTTCTTCGGACTTCCCAGATCCAGATGGCCCTACTTGTTCTTTGAAACTCCTAGGTTCTTTTGTTCCCATATCGATATTAGTTTTTAATTTCCTGGATGCCATCATATTGGATTCAATTTCTATGGCATCGTCCTGCATCCCTGCTAGAGTGGCAGATCTTCTTTCTCTTAAGAGGAGAGAAAAGTCAGGTTCAAAGGCCCCTACAAAAGTTACCTTTGCAGTAGTTTGAGAAGGTTTGACTTCGACTGGGATTTTGTTATACAATTTGTTGAACCTCTGATTAAATTACAAAACTGATTCAAAATTATTTTTTCTTAGAGCCCCGAATCCAGTCAAATAATAGAGATGGTCCTTCTTCTCACCCCACT
>ML828224.1:89034-114581 GCA_009831015.1 Picea engelmannii
TGGGTGGGGAAGCTCCTGTTACGCCAGTTTGAGCCTTGACTTCAAGCTACCTAAACCTTTCCTACAAACTGTGAGATAGCAGGAACCTTAGCATTAACTTGTGTAACTTTGGATTGATATACTTTACCTACTGATGCAACAGCCGATTTGAGGTATCCCTTTGGTTTTAACAACTTTCTGGGATCTAACAATGGTATGGCCTTCTTATCGTCTAGATTTTTTCTAGTATTCTTTCGACCGAATGCCAATTTTATCTATGGTGGAGTCGCCAAGTGAAAGATAAAAAATAATCCTTACATGTGTATTCAATATTTGTTCACCATCAAAGATAGAAATTTACCTTGTCATTTTCCCAAGGAAAAATAACTTCGTTTCTCCATCCCCGGCAACAGTGCCAAAAAGATTTTGTTCCTGAGATTAAACATAATAATCAAAGAGTAATGTCAGGCATCAAGAATTTTTAAAGAGAGTGTTTTAAAGAGTGTTTTTTCTACCTTTAGTTATATAAGAAATGATCCTTAAATGAAATTAATAATAAGACAATACAGAGGTCGTATTTCATTGTTTGAGTCACAATTATAATATCAAATGGTGTGGGAGAAACTTACAAAACTACTAAACAAAGCTAGCCATCAATGGCAGATGAGTCTCACCTTGTTTGCAGTTGAAGAAAGTAAAGATTGCACCCTTGAAACAAGATATGAGATACAGTAATTCAAATATCTTACAGGTCTTGTATTACTTATAGTAAATATAGAGGAAAAATTGCTTACTTAATGAATTGTTGATTTAATGTGATTACAGTAGTTGTGATACTAAATTGAAATCAATCATTTATCAAGGAATTACATAAGAAAGTTTGAAGATGTGGAAATACAGAAGAAGCACATAAATCAAACTAAACAAAAATCGGAATCTATGTCTGCACTTGTATTAATACTCAAAAAAGGATACTTTTCTCTATTACATCCAGCAAGAAGAAGTTTGGAATAGATCTTGGATCTATGTATTTATATAAAAAAATGTCACAACTCAAATGGTTGGACTTCTTACAATATTTAATTAAAATAACATATATCTTAAATAAGACAACAGAATGTAAAATCTGATGGGCTCTACTGGCGTTCTCCTATGTCTCTTCTTCTGCTGGAAGAAACGTTTCTTTTCCTCACTCCTTCAACCTAGACACAGTTGTGGTCTGGTCTTCTTAATAATTCGGCATATTGTCCTGGTCATTTTAGTTTTGTTTCCATTTGTCCCTCCATCTATGTTCAACAATCCAATGACATTTTCTTACCTGCTCCCAACTGTGTTTTATTTCCCATGTTCAATTCATTGGTTGCATATATCTAATAATTCCACTACCAACATTGAGGGCTGAATTGTTTCGTTTACCTCGAAAGTGAATAACTTCCTCTCTACCTGAGGGAACCTTTCTTGGATTCTTTTTACTTCTCAAGTTGTGGCCTGTAATTGTAATCTTGGATTCACTAACCACTTGTTTATCTTAAGAAGATCAATCTGGTTGGTTTTCTGAATGGTTGCCAGAGTTTCCTCCTTTCTCTTTATGGAGTTATGTTGATTCATTTCTATATCAATTTTCCCCAGGGCTTCTACGATATCACTTTCCTGAAGATCAATTAGTCCTTTGTCTAATGGTAACAACGCTTCTAGGCAAGCCTCTTTTAATTCTCTGGAAAATCTTTTGCTTTCTACCAGATTCGTCTCCCAAACCTTTAGAGCCATATCACCTCTTATTTGTTCAAACAGGGAGAGAAAAGGAAGACCAGGGACATTATCCTTCTGTACCAATATGATGGCTTCTTGAAATTTAACTCGGGCTGAGCGGGCCTCTCTTTCCTTAATATATATATATATATCCTTCAGAGAAAGGTATATTTCCTAGTAGCACTTCTGGATGGCATCAACCTGAATAAAAATATCTTGTTGGGCGATTTCCAGTTTTTCGTTTATTTCCATTGCTTGAGTCTGTAAGGCTGAGATATCTACTGATGTACCTTCAGTTAGGTCTAATTTTTTTTTAAATTTACTTATCAATTCATCACGTTCAGTGACCAATCCTTGGTTGGCGTATGAATTTCGATGGAGCTCCTCTAGGTTAGTCTACAGCTGTTGGATTTGTTGTCGATCATGAGCTCTGATTTGCTTAAAGTATTGGCTCATCTTGTTCCTTATAGTCTGTTCCATGGCCTGTATTTGATCTTGCAACTGCACCACCAATAAGCTCTTTTGTCGTAGCTGCTCGACCATATTCCCCACATACCATTGATTTGTAGTGGCAAAAGCACCCAATGAACCTGTAGCTTCTTTCGCGAATTTTGTATCATCTCGATCATTCATGTAACAAAACATCCTCTACCTTTTAGTTATCACTCCATATTTCTGGTGTGAATCTCTTTTGACAATGGCCTTTCGTTTTTTGCTAAAAAATAAATCCGAAGGAGGCATTTCTTTGGGCGAGATGGGGGTAAGATCATTTACAAAAATAATTTTGGAACTAGGGTTTTCGAAGCTGGATTGAAGAGGACTAAGTGATGTAATGGGAGTGCCAATATCTGTTGATTGTTATTTCTCTGTTGTATTCGAGGTACCAGCAGGGGTGGCTAGAATCGAAGGGGGTATATCAAGTCCCTGCCTCATGTAAGAATTGATCTATTCTAAAGCCTGGGGGCTCAGCGGGTCTGACAATGATGCTTATAATTGTTGAGTCCATACCTCCGAGCTCTTTGGGGTTTCCGAAGCTTTTCATTTACCAAAGAGGCTCACTTCTGAACCTGTTGATGTGATTTCCTGGGAAGGGGGAGTGGTTATTTGTTCTCCTTGAAGTATCTTAGGTAGGTTATTCCATTTGTGTCTTTGAAAATGGATAAAACCTGTGTGTTGGTATGGAGGCAAGGTTTGAAATATGTCCTGCACATCTTCGTAGGATCTAACTCCCCTTACTATTTCATCGTACGGGGAGTTTTCATGCACATACGTCCTCATATTGAACTGCGATAGGTGGTTTTCCACAATCTTGTGTGTGTCGTGCCTTTTGAATTCGATGTCAACCAATTTGACACCTACCAGGGCCACAACCTCCACTTTGGAGTAACCAAAATCCAGTAATGAAAACATTCCAACCTGAATAGGGAAAGTTGGCCATATCTTTTTTTGCGCTGCCTTCAGCCCCTTGCCGATGCCTCATGTTACTGTCTAGTAGGCTACTTCTCTGCATACCAGTCAGTCTAGTAAAAATCATGGGAGAGAATGGGCAGGAACTGAGCATTCAAAAACCTTGATATAAGAGAATTTCTCTTCAATAAACCAATCTTCTAACTTACCCATATTTCCCATAATCATGTCTAAAATTTGTGGTGGTGGGTGACCATTCAGGTCTATATGAACAGGAACCACTACATTATGACAGATTTCATAAAAGAAATCCTTGGCTTTTTCCTCCCACATCTTGGAATGGTATAAGTGAATTGGATCTGCATTGGTCAGGGTCCAACTCCAATTCATC
The DNA here is from genome assembly GCA_009831015.1 of Picea engelmannii. Classification (NCBI taxonomy): domain Eukaryota; kingdom Viridiplantae; phylum Streptophyta; class Pinopsida; order Pinales; family Pinaceae; genus Picea; species Picea engelmannii. Next base: position 92,561 of record ML828224.1, read on the forward strand.
AATGGGAAAGGTGTCATGAAATAGACAACATCCATGACATACACAAAATTATAGAAAGGGGTGGATTGCCCCTTTGATTTCGCCATTTTGTATTCAGTAACTTCTTTGGCCAAGTTATCTGACAACATTTTTTCCCAATTAAAAGTGTAGCCCTCGGCCACCTCATGCAGGATAGATACCCATTCCACCGAGAAATGAGTAGGATTCTTCTTCCCGAACAATCTGTAGAGAATCATGGCTACGTAAATCATGTGAGTGTCCAACGACGTTCTGGCATACATACCATGAGCGTCGACCCTGAACTTCTCTAGGTGCCCCAACCAAGACATGATTATATTATATCAGCATAACTCTTATCGTAATGGATGCATTCCTTTTGCTCGAACTCCAAAATAAATGCAACATTGTAATTATATTTAGGATTGGGATATATCTTATACATTACTTGGAGGTGTTATGGTCGGAAAGAACCAACGACAACCTTCTGATGATTGATGATGCTCCTGGTTTGGATGTCGATGTTTTCCAAGGCCCATCTTATCATGTCATTATACGGCATGAGTCTCAATCGTGCAACTATCTTGTGTAGCTCTGAATGGGCTATATGTCTGAGTTTAGTTGCATAAGTATCGTCTTCTTCATCACCAGAATCTTCTGGATAGTTTATGATTTCCTATTCCAGAACCTCGAACACCTGCGTCCAATATTTAACAGTGTCTATGGCTCATGGCGTTGTGTCCGACAAAACGTTTGCATCTGGATTTGAACCCTCGCCAGTCGCATCAGGATTCTTCATCATTTTTTGTGGTGCCATGATCTCCAAGAAATTAAGTGAGGTTACCTGTTGCAGAGAAAATCTGTGAGCTTTTCAAACTGATAAAAGCTTGCTAATTGCGGAAGGTGAAAATGAATTCAAAATCCAAGTTCTTTTATTCAAATTAGATGCATTGATTTCCATATAGCTTCACTGACGAAAAAAATATTAACTTTAATGGAAATGTCTACCTGGTGATCTGCAATCTGCGTTTGAATCATTACCATTAATTAGTCATAAATGCCATTAATATTCGGTGGTTTGTGTTCGGGAGTTTCAGATGAGACAGGGTGAGAATTTCTCAAATCTTGAATTTGTGAAGGTTAATCCCTGGATAATCACATTTAAAACCTTAATTAATCATGTTTAAAAAGGTGTGTTAACTTCAAGTGTTTTGGGAGTTCGGACTTCGGGAACTTTCAATGTATCTCGAGAGAGAATTCCTGAAACCCGAAACTGCGAAGCGATTAATTATCCGGTAATCGATTTTAAGTCTTACTTAATAATATTCAATTTAAGCATTTCGGAAGTTCAAACTTCAAATATTTTAGGATATGATACAAGATAAACATCCAAACTCTGAACTACGAAGTCATTAATTATCTCTTGACTGTGATTAACTTAATTAATTAAATTTGAATACTTCGGCATTTTGATACCTTGGCGATTCGTGAATTCATTCTTTGTTAAATTTATGAAGGATCATCTTTCGTACTGACGTGTTAGATGACGTCATTCTAGATGACATGTCGAGAAAAGGGAGGTGCCACATGTTAATTGGAATCGTATGTATCTTCAAATGAAAATGTAAAAAATGGGTGCCATGTGTCAACTCAGGGAAGACTCAAAAGATACATGTGTCCTACGACTTGCATTTTTAAAAGGTTTAGGAAAAGTCGAGAGTAGACACCTTCGGGTTTCGGAGTTTCGGTGTTTTTATCATTAAGATTTATCGAAACGCCCGAAGTGTGAAGCAACGAAACGATCTTTAATGATTTACCTCTTTAAAAAATTGGTGGCTAGAAAACTCCGGAGGTATTAGGATTGTTCGATCAAACAGAAAAACTTCATCAACGGCGGATATCATGTGCGCTTTATTACTAATTAACCAGAAATGAATTTGATTTAAAATTTGAAAGTTATTTTCTAAGTTACCATTTTTCTTTGGGAAAAATTATATTTTCGTGAAGTGAAGAATATAAAGCTCAAAAGTTTAGGATTATATGTGTTCCAACACCCCCCCCCCTTCACATCTCACCCCTCAAACCCTAACTCACTACCAAAACCCTAAAAGTGTCTCTTCCATGACTTGTTCTCTCTCTCTCTCTTGGATGGGTGACACTTGTAACTCATCCAAGAGGGGTCTCTCCTCTTTCCCTCCTTTAAAAGGAAGCCACCCATCATCATTTTCACATGGATTTCTTCCAGCAACTCTATTATGCAAAAATCTCTCCCCTCTCTCTCTCATTGTCTCCCATTTTCTCTCATGGTTCTTGGTGTCATTTGATAATTTTTTCTTGGATAATAAAATTGAAGCTTTGGAGGATATTTTCTGTCTCTTGGAGAATTCTTGGAGCCATTGTATTGTGTTATTCTTGAGGTAATATTGTTGCAATTGTTTTCTTGGTATTTCCTTACTTGCATTATTTCACTTGGAGACCCAAGCAAAGTATTTTGCTTGGGATAAATTAGTAATGGTATTGCTATTAATCTTTGTGGGTTATCTCTATCAAGTTTGAAAAGTATTTTGCAAGCTATTAGAATATATTCACCTTCTTGTTGTATTTTGTAGCAAGGATTTACCTAAATGCAGGTTACCAAAGGCTTGGAGGAGTGAATTTCAGATATGGAAATTCACTTGTTCAACCATCCAAAGCTCCTTTTATTTTTTGTTTTCATTTTCAACCACCTATCTTTCAATTTTAAGCATTTTTCTAATCTAATATTGAAATCTGATCTCCTTTTTAATGTTCATATTTTTCTAAAATAATTTTTGTTTATGCATTAACAAAAAAATAAATTATTTCAAGTCTTCTAGGCATTTTCCAACAAGAAAAGCTTCTTGTTTTTTGCAGGTTTTCATCAGTTTAAGGAGGATTCTTATCATTTTTTGGTCTCAAAACAGTCGAGGAAGAATCCAAGAGTTTTGGTGCCAAAACCAACTTCCCCTTTCATCTTCTAAAGCATTGTAGGCAGCCCAAGAGAGTCTCTTGGGCTTGCATTCTCTCTATTTTAATTTCCAAATCTGTAAATTGTAATTCAGTGTAGCATATCGCCCACACCTTGCATATCGCCCACACCTTGCATAGTGCTTGGATTTGTCATCCATGCAATATCGTGAAGGCTATCTCAAAAGTTAATTTATTTATTTTTCTTATTGTTGCCCCACTTCTCCCATAAAGAGAAGGTTGAGTGGGTAGGTTCGTTTGTTTATTTCATTTCATTTTATTTTACTTTATCCACCTTGGCAAAAAATCGGTAGGCTTCTCCTCCACATTGTGCCATAGTTGTGAGGTTGCTATTTAATTTAAATTATTTAATTTCACCCACATGTTTCATGGTGTTTGGATTTTCCATCCATGCAATATCGTGAAGGATGTATAGTTTCATTTAATTTGCAAAGTAATCAAATTGTTGCCCCACCTTCTACCTCGTATTCCCTCCCCTTACCACTTTGTGGATCTTGGGTAACTAAGAAAGGGAAAAGTATTGAGTGGCTATATTAATTAGGCACCCAATTTATTATTGTTTCTACCATCAAAAAGGTGATTAAGGAGGCTACAAGGGGTTGAAGTCGAGGACGGTTTCACGACACTACGTGTCCTCCTTGTTGAGCACCCAAGCATTCTGGATTTAAGCTAAGAGGGTGTATTCCCTTATACTTCCCTTAGAAAACCCTTATATAATCAATGAGATGAAGCATAAATTGATGAAGACTATGGTGGGGGTGTATACCCTTATACTTCCCACCTAGCTCCTAGCATAACAATACTTGACTTGAAAAAATGATAGCATAATAGTAAAAGACCATACCAAGATCAGGAGAAATGCGAAGATAATACACCATAAGAGCTAGAAAAACATCATCCAAGGCAAACACCTCTCTCCTCCATCAACCATTCATCAATATAGCCATAAACAAGTTCACAAGAGATAAAAAGAACCAAGTTTAGTGAAAATTTCAAACCAAGTCCTCTCAAAATGAGGGAAATTTATGTTAAAATGAGATCCTACGATCTCTTATTTATACAAATGTCACCAAGGTGAATTTTCCACAAATTAAGGAGTAAAACACAAGATTAGGGGTCAAAACCCTAATCTTTCCCCCTTTTACAAAGTAATTCATTTAAAATTCACTTTTGCACATAAGAAAACCCTAATTTTAGAAGGATGTATCCCCTTTAGGTGGCGGTTTTCCACTTTGAGGAATTCATTGGTGTTGGAGAAGCATGGGTAGGCCTCCAAAGGTCACATGTCAAGCATATATTCATTCTCATCATGTTGAATACCCTCTTCTCCTCAAAAAATCCATGTGTCAAAAGTGTGGCACCTCACCACCATGCCCTAGCCCCCAAAGCATGACGTCAAGCTCAAAAATAGGACGTTTTTCCCCTCCTGGGAAAATAATTTTCCAAGTGAGAGTTGGAATATGTCGTCCAAGTCATCATCAAGGCCTTACAAGCCTAATCTCTCTCATCCGACATGCAGGCCCCTGGCATCCAACATGTGCATGTGTAGCCCCATGGAAGCCCAAGCTAGTCTTGTTCTCCCAAAATTGTCCACCAACTAGGTCCTACAAAGAAAATGAGAACGCCCTCCAAGGATCTCAAGTCATAACATCATGATAAGTGAATCAAATAAATAAATAATACATATAAGCATGTGCATCAAATATCACTATATCAAACAATTCATTTCTCAAAGACACTATGTGACTTGTCAAGCTTGAATATGGGAGGGTTGACGAGGTGTCCTATTGGGTAGATCTTGCCCTAGGTCTAGGAGAGTTTCCAAGATATCCCTCTCTAAGCCATGTAAAGTGGGTGAAGTGGTTGGGGTCAAGACTCAATGGGCATAGGGCTCATGACATACAAGGGGTCGTAGTGTCTCATTCATGGGTGCCTTTGTAGAGGGTCTGTGGTACCTTCGTCCGCAATGCATTTTTTCCAAGCCTATCAATTGTATTTTATCTTTCTTTCTTTGTATTTTCTTTCATAATAGAATAAGGAGAGATTGAAGGTCATTACCCTGGCATGGTGACTAGATGATGGAAATGTCACCCACAAACACCTAGTGGAAACAAGAAGATTGGCTCATGATGAGACCCCCTTTCTCTAAGCCATGCAACTGAGAGCCATTACCCTAGTTTGGTGACTAGATGATAGTAATTCCATACTACTAGATATGAATGGACATGATAGTTCATCTCATGATGAGACCTCCTATCCTTCAACTAACCTTTTAAGCATTCTTTATTATATTGTGGGTCCCCTTTACTCAAAGATAAGTGTTTTATTACTTTCTTGGGTGATCCCTTGGTGAAGCATATAGAAGGTTTATCACAAGGATTTTATCTTTTACCCAACATCAACCCCTCTAGGCCTTCATCCCCTTCTTCCCATAGAATGAGGGACAACCCCTTCTTGGGTCAATACACCCTAAAATCCCAAGATATAAGGAAATGGAAGTGAATAATGATGGAAAGTAGTAAGTATGGTCAGGAATGGTACGATGGTTTGTTAAGGGAGTTCCTAGTAAAAAACCCATTCCCAAAGAAGACCACTTACTAGGGCACAATGTCAACCACCAAGGTGAAGCAGGGCAAAGGGCATAATGTCCAAGCATATATCATGAAATATAGAGCAATCTAAGATACAACATAATCAAATGGATTAAATATTGAAATGATGCTCACCATAATATTGACTTGTACCTCATGGAGCAAGGCCCACTGCCTTCCAGAAGCCAGCTGATGTGGTGGATGTCATCTGCAAACCTATGACCATTTTTGGTGGTGAGTAGGATTCCCATATGTGCAAAAGGGTATTTATGGTCATGTAGTCTCTCGACATTCCATATTTGAAACTTGAGGGCCTCGATAAATAATCTCCTTATTTATCCACAAAATGGGGATAATAGCTCCAAAATTGGGACATGTGCTCATCGTAGAACACATGAGAACCTCATCATCTCTGGTTTTCCAATACCTACAATCTTGCACCCACTTCTAACAACATTAACACTTTATAAGTATAGGTTGGTGGATGTGATCTATTAAGGTTAGTATCAAATCAAAAGTCATGCTAGAAAGAAAAACAAATCCAATTATACATGATGAAACAATAATATAGTGAAAAATGCAAGTTCCTAACATGGATGCATAATATTGAAAATGATAATGTCATGACATGTATATGCAAGAGAATGTAGAGCTACACTAAAATGAATGCATGATACACACATGCAAATGAAAAATGCACATGACCTACCTACCCTAATGTTATATGTCAACTAAAACACCAGGTATAATCATATAACCAATGAATCCATCCTAGAGTTTCATCAAAACCAAAACAATTACCCTTGTGCTTAAAAATAAACTAAATTAAAGACAAGTCAAGAACAAAATGATCATGAGTTCGGATAATCATCATAGGAGAGAAAAACATGAAATCAAACTCATGAGGGTGGGAGGGAGGAACAAAATTATGGCAAGATACATTCCCACAAGATTGCTCAATCCATCTCTGAATATGGTTGTGATAAGATAAAGGCTCATAAGACTAACTCAAAGGATCTGAAGGTTGAATACCTTGGCTCTCATCACTCCCTGAGGCTTAGGATGGAATGAAAATAAATCTGAAGGATGCTTAATGATCACCCAAGGATGGGATGGAGGAAGAGTTGAACATGGGTAAAGATCTCAAGAAAAAAAAATTCTCACAACATAGGGTTTGTTGGTCTTCTATGCAAAACTGAAAATCCTTGCAACAAACCATAAGTTGAAAACAACTTTACCCCATAGGAAAATCACCATCAGGATGAAAACTTCCAGCCGCATCTTTAGAGAAATAGAAAGATGAAAAATTAGAAGGTTAGAAACTCTCTTCATTGAAATCATGTTCTGGGGAAATCGTGGCCTCATATTCATCAAAGTTAGAGAAAAAAGATGGTTGAATATCTTCTTCACTAATTAAATCCAAGTTCTCTAAAGAATATGTATCAAACCTTCTAGGACATGACCAGGAACCATCATGAGAGTGTTACAATAAGTCATCCTTGGGGGGTTTGAACAAGTCGGTGATCATGTCATCTTCAAGTTGTCAAACATCTGTATTATTAGCATATACATATGGTTGATCTAAAGGAAAAAATTATATATTCTCTCTCTGATGACAACCCTCAACATCGTAGATAGGATATCCGTCAAAATTGAAACAAATCATATCCCATATTTGTTTCCCAACATGTATAAAATCATTAATATTTTCAATTGCATCATCACCTTTATTATAACATGAAGGGTCCAATGCATCCAAGGGACACTCTACAACCTTTTCACTTTCCAAATCATGAAATGAACCAACGTCAAAAACTTGGAAATGAGTACAAATCACCACATTCCCTTCATGTGCAGGAGGAATGGGAGCTTGGATGACTTCATTAAATAGAGGAGAAAATAGTGATGTCTCATCTTCATGAGGGGCCTCTTCATGGATTAGGTCTTCAAAATGGTGTGTTTAATCAAAGTGTTCTTCTTCATCAGATTCACAAGGCAACACATGTTCTAATTCACGTATATGGTGATGTTCCTCATGAGTCACCCTTTCAGGCTTTGGTTCTTTAATCACATCTTTATTGTCATCAATGGAATCATGAGGTGATTCTTGCTCCTCTTTGAGGGGTTGGTAACCCTCTTCATGAATCTCCTTTTCATCTTCTTGTTCCTCGTTGGACTCTTCATCTTCCTCAATAGGGTAAAAAAATAACCCTTTCTTTGGAGGGCCACTATGAGATCGTGGAGAATATCTTCATATCTTTGTGTTCTCAGGGCCCACTGTTTGAGAAAGTCTTTGATGAAGATGAATATATACTCTTCGGATTGAGATTACACTTAATGCAATTCTTTTGTCTCATTCCTAGAGATAAAAATAATAATCTTATTAGCACATCTTGATGTGTCACATTAATCTCTAAAACATACTTTAAGACTTTCACAAAGTGAACAATAGACAAAGATGAGTCTCCATCAAATTTTGAACAATTATCCCCCCAATCTAGAGAAAATTGGTTCAAATATCTAGGACCATCCTTAATATCCAGAGAGGGAAACATTTCATGAAGTGACCATAGTGCCATAACTCCATTACTTGCGAATATCCAATTTTACAAAAAATGAGAACATGATGACACCTCAAAACATATTAGTGGAGTCGCAAGATGATCTCCTTTGGATCATCAAAGGCAAGTGAGGGATTCTACCCTCAACGGAGTCGTCAGGTAAAACTTGAGAATAAGGGTTTCAGGATAAGCTTAGAAGACAATTTTCATAGGGATAATTACTTAATCCTCCTTGGCAATGGAGCCAAAATGTTATCATAGTATTTGTACTTGTGAAAATCCCTCCACAAGATCTCAATCTTGTGTAACAATTGGAAGTTTCTACCACTATCACCTAAGTAGAGACTTCCCTCGTTTTAGTGGTGGAAGGAGGTCCACCACAAGGGAGGCTTCCTTGGTGACCTCAAGGGATCAAATAGAAATATTAGTTGAGCCCACGACCCCCTATCTTGGTCACCTGATGATTAGGTCTAGGTCTAGGAGAGGAAATGAAAGGTAACAAGGTAAGTGTTTACCTGTACAAGATGATAAACAATTTGAAGCATAATATAGAAAATTACCAATATAAATAACTCAAATATGATCTCTTAGACACTATATGATCAACAAATGCATTGGATGTTGCAAATTACAGCAATAAAAAATTGTACAACAAAAATTTAAATTTTTCAACAGTAGGAAGAAATAGTACTCAGAAATGTAGCAAATTAGCATGAAACATAATCCTTCAACGTGTACAATATGATCCAATTGCTAAATGAAATTTTTGAGTTTCTTAAGCCACTTTTTCAAGTGTGTTTGCAACAAGTTAAAGTAGCATTCAATGGTTGAAGAAAACGTTTGTAACAACAACAATAAATAACATTTGTTTGCTAAGATTAGGGTTAGAGAAGTTAGTAAGATAGTTGAGAGGGAGAGAATATTCATTTTAAACACTACTTTCACCACAATAAGAACTCTAGATTAGTGTCATTGTCCTTTAGGGCTTATGGAGTCAAACATTCACATCCTTGAAGATTGAACTAGAATGAGAAGAATGAAGTCTAAACCCTAAGGTGAAAACACTCTTGGGCCTTAGGACTAGACCTTGAAGAAAATGGTTCCTAGGGTGCAAACACTCTTGAGAACTAGGTGGTGTTTTCCTTCTTCTAAGTCAACTAGATCAAGGATCAAAGACTAAGATTAAAACCCTAAGGTGCAAACATTTTTGGGCCTTAGGTTCTTAACCCTGGAAAATAATGCTTTCACAAAACTTGACAATAAAACTTATGAAGGAGAGAAATACGTATGTCTCCTTCCTACGGTTTTAACAAGACAAAGTAACATGAAACAAGATAGTAATCAACACTTTGAACATTAGCAAATGACATGAAATTGCAAAAATTACTTACTTCTCCAATTTGTTAGGCTAGAAAAAACCCTAGTTGCAACAATACATCATCCAAGAAAGCAAGAACATGCACAAAAGATCCTTCTCCAAGATAGTGCATGAGATCAAGAGACAAAGGGAGAGAATAGCAAAATTTTTATATTTTCCCCACTCCAAATGAGTGAGGAAATGATGATGAAAAATAAAGGGAGCAATAGCCTTATTTATAAGGAAACCTAGCACTCCAAAAGTCACCAATATGAAAAGACATGTCTCTTGGTAGGGTTGACCCCTCGGATTTTCCTTTGTAAATGTCAAAAAAATAAAAAATAATACAAAAATGGTCACATGGGTGGTGATGCCATGCCCCCAATGGGCTAGGAGGGTCTTTCCAAGGCCATGTGTCATCGTTTGAAGTGAAAAGGTGGTGGAAGCATGCTATATCCTCTCTCAAAATCATTATTGGTGTACATGTGGCAGAAAACCACATCATCTTCATCAAAACCCTAGCATGAAATCATCATCTAAATGCCCAACGTCCAAGGTGCAAGAGGTGGTGTATGAAGAGGAGAAAGTAGTGCATCATCTTTGGGCATCCTCCATATTGTTGATTGCAGCTTCATGAGATATTCTCCATGTCGTTCTCCTCTAGATTGAGTTGAGACAATCTGTGAGATATCCCATGTGATGGGTGTGTCTTACTCCTCTGGACTAAGTTGAGATGATGTGTGGTCTCTTGTCGTGCTCCTCTGGACTGAGTTGAGATGACTTGAGATGGTCTCTTGTCAAACTCATATGGACTTAGTTGAGTCGACTTGAGATGGCTCTCTAGATGGTACTCCTATGGACTTAGTTGATTTGATCTGTTGAGAGTGACATCCCTGTGGCTGAGCACAGGTGGACGTGTCCCTAGTGGTTGATCACTAGAGGATGTGAGAGATCCTTGTTATATTGTCTAAGAGTAATATTTATTGTGTAACCCTAATTGTGTAAAGTGTACAAGTTAACCTACCATGTAAAGATAATTAATATTTGTGTAAATATTAATTATATCATTGAGTTATAGAAGTTGTCCTTATTGTTTCAATAGACACACCTATTGTTGTATTAGGTCTTGTATAAATAAGAGAGTAGATCCCCATTGTGGATCACTCTCTCATACTTCATTGTAACATTCTCTCAAGCTACTTGTACAGCTAAAGTGCACACTTCTCTTAGGCGCAAGTTTCAAGGTCATAAAAGCACCCTCTTGTGTTCTCTAGGGTTTATGGTGTGGGGGATATTCTTGTGAATCTATAGCAAAGGATTGTTGTGGTATTCCCTTGATTGAGAAGGGTTTTCCCAGGATAACTTATTGTGTTCTTATGCATGGTTATTCTTCTTGTGATCTTGGTTACTGCAACTATTGTATATTGTATTGTTGCATTTTTTTATGGTTCAAGTTCATGCTAAATTGAAAGAAAATACATGTCCTTGAGCTAAGCATAAAAAATTCAACATGGTATCAAAGCAAAGTTCCTGAAGAGCCATTGCACAAGCTATTCAAGCTAGTCGTCACCTTCTTGTTGCAACTGGAAAAACGACCCTCTCCATTTTCCTTGTCAAGCTAGTTTTAGCACCTTCCCCTAAAACACTAGTCCTAATTTCTTCACAGTTGTGTACAGCCTAGTTCAACGCACCTCCTGCAACTCTCATATTGCAATTTAGAGAAATTTTGATTTTCGGCCCTAGGGTTTCTACAAATTTCGGTTTCTAGGGTTTTTGCAAACCCTATAACTTCACTGGGGTTCTTTTGATTATATAAAGGCTTATTGTTGGCAATCATAAGTCCAACAAAACCTAGGGTTTTTAGCCTAAGACTAGCCATTAGGTTTTCTAAAGCTAGGGTTGCTAGCCTAGCTGCTAGGGTTGCTAGCCTAGCTGCTAGGGTTTGTGAAGAATATACAAGCCATGATGAACAAAACTTTGGTGGAAGATAGTCTTGATGGATCAAGCAACTTCAGCTCCTAGAAATCAAGAATACAAATCACTCTAGAAGAGAATGACCTATTGAGTTTGATAGAAAAGACTCTACCAACAACAACAATCGATGAAGAGAAGGTTGATTGGAAGGAAGACGATGTCAAAGCAAGGAAGATAATAACCTATTGAGTGAGAGATCATATACTACCTCACATCTCTACCCTGAAGACATCTTATGAAATGTATGATGCATTGAAGAAGATGTTTGAGAGAAACAACACAAACATAGCTCTTACATTGAAGAAACAGCTTCAAAATATCAAGATGACGAAAGCTGACACCATTGCTACCTTCTTCATGAAGATTTCAGAGATCAGAGATTAGATAGGTGCCATTGGAGAAACCTTAACAAACAGGGAACTTTTCATGATTACTCTTAATTCTCTTCCAAGACATTGGGAACCATTTCTTCAAAGTTTCAGTGGAAGAGCATATTTACCTGAGTTTTTTCATCTATGGAAAAACTACACTCAGGAGGAAACCAAACTTATAGCCAGAGGAGTGCAAGACTCCCATCATGATGAAAATCAATCTCTTGTGTCTCATGCAAAGAGAGGTAGAAGGAATAGAAGAAGTTTCAAAAAATCATTCAAAGACAAGAAAACTTCAACAACTTCAGGTCATGAACATACAAAAGAAAATTCAAAGATTCAATGTTTCAGATGTGACAAGTATGGACACATTGCAAGAAATTTTCCTACCAGAAAGAAAGGAAGACAACATGCATCCACTACAGATGTTGATCCAGAACCACATCAAAAATATGAAGACATAAAAGATTAAGCATTCTTCTTCATATAAACACTCTCAGGTACAGTTCCTACTGATAGTGATATTTGGTTGATTGACAGTGGTGCCTCCAGGGACATGACTGGATATAGAGAACATCTTACAAACCTTGTTGAGAAATAGTCTCATTTGCATGTTGTACTTGGTGATAATTCCAGATATATTGTTAAAGGAGTTGGAACTTCTACCTTCCAACTAGATTCTGACATACCACTTCAATTAAGTGAGGTACTATATGTACATGGGATGAAGAGGAACCTTGTCTTTGTTTCTTCCTTAGAGGATAAAGGCTACAAGGTTACCTTCTCTGAAGGAAAATTTCTTGCATGGCACAAGAACTCATACATGGATTATGCCTGGGTGATTGGTGTTCGAGAAAACAATTTGTACAGATTGATTGTCCGACCAGTCTAGACCCTGTTACATGATACTATCAGCCTGAGCGAGCTATGGCATAGAAGACTTTCTCATTTACATTATAGAGTCGTTCCCGCTCTGGGGAACATGGTGACAGGCCTTCCAAAGATACATATTGAGCATGATGGTGTTTGCAAAGGTTGTGCTCTTGGAAAGAATGTCAAGGGGTCATTTTCGAGCAGTGACAATAGATCCAAGGGGATCTTGGATCTGATACATATAGATTTATGTGGACCCATGATTGTTGCTTCCTTGAATGAATATTTGTACTATGTGCTCTTCATCGATGATCACTCTCAGAAGATGTGGATTTACTTCTTGAAGACCAAGGATGGAGTCCTTGAGATATTTCAAGAGTTTAAAACTCAAATTGAGAACCTGATAGAGAGGAGGATAAAGGTGTTGAGATCAGATAATGGAGGAGAGTATACCTCTAGGGATTTCAATGATTTTTGTATTGAGATAGGGATCAAGAGAGAGTACATCGCTCCTTATAACCCTCAGTGGAATGGGGTTGCAGAGAGGAAGAACAGATCCATCATCGAGGCAACCAAAGCGATGATACATTATCAAAATCTACCTATGATTCTGTGGGCATAGGCATCCATGAAAACTATGTATGTTCAGAACAGGAGTCCTCATCATATTCTGAAGAACATGACTCCCGAAGAAGATTTCACATAAGTGAAGCCTGAGGTTGGACACTTCAGGATATTTAGGTGCCAAGTATACTTTCATGTACCCAAGGAGAAGAGGACCAAGCTAGATCCTTCAGGCAAAAAGGGTACATTTGTGGGGTACATTGAATCTTCGAAGGCATACCGGATCTACATCCCTGGTCAGAGACAAATCAAAGTTAGCAGAGATGTCACATTTGAGGAAGAGATAGCCTTTCGAAGATCCAGAGAATATCAGATGGAGATTGACAGCGAGAAGAAGGAAGAGACGGTACCTACTCACTCTTTAGCAGTTCAGAGGGAGACAACTACAGATCCAGTTGATGTTCCCATAGACATTGCAGTAGGCCAAAAGAGGCCTGCATGGGCTCGACAGGCTCTGCAAGAGGTAGAGGGACATGCAGCTCCTCGTGGTACATTCTGAGAGAGCAAGAGACCATAGATATTTTCGAGATATGTTTCAACCATGAGCCACATCATTGATACCGAGCCTTCTTTTAATGGAGAAGACACATGCCAACAGGTTTGGCAAGATTCCATGACCGAAGAGTATCAATCCATCATGAAGAATGATGTGTGGGATATTGTTCTGATATCAGAAGGGAAGTCTGTAGTGACTTCCAAGTGGATCTATAAGATCAAACATGCAGCTAATGGAAGTGTTGAGAAGTACAAAGTGAGATTTGTGGGTAGAAGATTCTCTCGGGTGGAGGGAATAGATTATGAGGAGACATTTTCTCCTGTTTCCCGATACACTTCCATCCGTACGATTATTTCCCTAGCTGCAGCCATGGGTTGGAGACTACATCAGATGGATGTAAAAACAACCTTTCTCAATGGTGATATTGAGGAAGAAGTTTACATCGATCAACGAGATGGATTCATAACACATGAGAAGGAATCTCATGTATGCAGGTTGAATAAATCCATGTATGGACTAAAGAAGGCACCTCGTGTGTGGTATGAGAATATTGATGGATACTTGATGAGTTTGGGCTTCAGCAAGAGTGTTTTTTATCCTAACCTATACTACCACATTGTTGGTGACGAGTGCCTGATTTTGGTCCTATATGTTGATGAATTATTCCTCACCGGTTCAGAAAGCCTCATTGTTGAATGCAAGTGTGCATTGGCTTATGAATTCAAGATGAAGGACCTTGGTACGATGCACTACTTCTTGGGACTAGAAGTGTGGCAGAGGACTGATGAGATTTTCCTGAGTCAAGTAAAATATACAGTTGAGATATTGAAGAAATTCAGGATGACAGACTGCAAGTCCGTGCCTACACCGATGGTGATGAATATGAAGAAGATGAACGAGACTTCTTCTGATTCAGGCGAGATTGATCCACATCTTTATAGACATCTGATTGGATCATTGATGTTTTTGTTTAACACCAGACCTGATATATGTTATGCTATGAGTGTACTCGGCCATTTTATGAGTCAGTCGAGACAGACACATTGGATATCAGCGAAGCATGTGTTGAGATATCTACGAGGCACAATTGGTTATGGCCTGAGATATGCCTCTGGTGTAGACATGAGATTGCAGGGATATGCCGATGAAGATTGGGCAGGGAGTGCAGTGGATTGGAAGAGCACATCTGGTTGTTGTTTTACTTTGGGATCTGCCATGGTTTCCTGGTGCAACAAGAAACAGACTTATGTGGCTTTGAGTACTGCAGAAGCAGAGTACATTGCATTATGTGTGGCAGTCCACGAAGTAGTGTGGCTTCACAAGCTCCTTGCAGACTTATTTGGTCATGATATGGATTCCACCATTATCCATTGCGATAACTAGAGCTATGTGAAGCTCTCCGAGAATCTTGTGTTTCACAGTAAATTGAAACACATTGAGATCAAATACCATTACATCAGAGATATGGTGCAAAGGAAAGAAATACATGTGCAGTACCTTTCTACAGACAAGCAGGTTGCATATGTATTCACCAAACCGCTTGCTAGTATGAAGTTCGAGTACTTATGTGAAAGACTTGGCCTGGTGGAGAATGCCTCCATGGCTGAGAGGGAGTATTGTTGATTGCAGCTTCATGAGACATTCTCTAGGTCATTCTCCTTTGGACTGATTTGAGACAATCTGTGAGAGATCCCATGTGATGGGTGTGTCATACTCATCTAGACTGAGTTGAGATGACGTGTGGTCTCTTTTCATGCTCCTATGGACTGAGTTGAGATGACTTGAGATGGTCTCCTGTCATACTCCTATGGACTTAATTGAATCGACTTGAGATGGCTCTCTAGATGATACTCCTATGGACTTAGTTGAGTTGATCTGTTGAGAGTGACGTCCCTGTGGCTGAGCAAAGGTGGATGTGTCCCTAGTGGCTGAGCACTAGAGGATGTGAGAGATCCTTGTTATATTGTCTAAGAGTAAGATTTATTGTGTAACCCTAATTGTGTAAAGGGTACAAGTCGGTCCCACCATGTAAAGATAATTAATATTTGTGTAAAGATTAATTATATCATTGAGTTAGAGAAGTCGATCCTATTGTGACAATAGACACACCTATTGTTGTGTTAGGTCTTGTGTAAATAAGAGAGTATATCCCCATTGTGGATCACTCTCTCACACTTCATTGTAACATTCTCTCAAGCTACTTGTACGGCTGAAGTGTGCACTTCTCTTAGGCGCAAGTTTCAAGGTCATAGAAGCATCCTCATGTGTGCTCTAGGGTTTATGGTGTGGGGGATCTTATCTTGACTCTATAGCAAAGGATTGTTGGGTTTTTCTCTTGATTGAGAAGGGTTTTCCTAGGATAACTTCTTGTGTTCTTGTGCATGGTTATTCTTCTTGTGATCTTGGTTACTACAACTATTGTATATTGTATTGTTGCATTGTTTTATGGTTCAAGTTCATGTTAAATTGAAAGAAACATGTCCTTGAGCTAAGCATCAAAAATTCAACATGGTATCAGAGCAAAGTTCATGAAGAACCATTGCACAAGCTATTCAAGCTAGTCGTCACCTTCTTGCTGCAACTGGAAAAACAACCCTCTCAATTTTCCTTGTCAAGCTAGTTTTAGCACCTTCCCCTGAAACATTGGGCCTAATTTCTTCACAGTTGTGTACGACCTAGTTCAACGCACCTCCATAGGTTTCTAGAAGATGTAGAATATCTCCCAAGACTCTTCCAAGAGTCTATATAAAGAAGGAAAAACTTTGAGCATGAGGAAAAAGAATCATTTACAGATACATGCTACCAAAATACAGAGGTGCTTCTCCATTCTACATCAGTTGCAGTCAAGTTGCCTAGCTTGGTTGAGAAGTTAAGGAGGAGCCAGGAGCAAGAAGGAGTGCATATACACCTTGAGGTAATGGCATTGATGTACTTGTTTCATATTAATCAATAGATCATTGGTTTTCCCCCATGAATATTTTTATTTGATTCCTAAATGTTCAAATCTGATTTATTCCTTCATAGATCAGGTTAGGTCAAATCTAGATCCAGGATTCTAATGGTAAAAAGAGAAGTAGGAAGGGATTGTTTGTCACTTTTGTGTAGGAAGCAGGATGTAGGAGCTGGAGCGGGAACTTCGGGGTTGCAGGAGCTAGGATACACAAGGACGACCTTCAGAATTAAGGTATGTCATCATATCATCTCTTGGTGTGATTGTGAATCTAATTACTTGTTTCTAGGGAGAAACATAGAATTATAGACCATTGTTTGTCTAGGATCAATAGGCAAATCCTAAGGAGATTTTACTATCCAATTGGTGAGATTTTCTCTATAACAATGCAACACCTTTAGAAGGTAGGCATATGTAAGTATTAGAGTGGGAAATCCATACACTACATAAGCAGTGGGGAACAATAAAGAACATAGGTACCTCTAAATGTTAGTATTGAAGTGATATGATGTTATCACATCAACCCACAAATTTGCACCTCAAAGTCAACTTCCAAATTGGCCACCCATGTCTAAAAATCATTATCAATGTGGAATTATTACAAACACTAAAACATTTTTTTTATTTTTTATCAATGTGGAATTATTACACACATTGACACTTGTTTTTGTCTTCTTTTTTAATTTTCTATACATGCAAATACTAATCATATTAATGTGCAACAAAATCCTCCGCAACGATGTGCCATTGTGATTTAGTAAGCTTGCATTTAATAAGGAAACATAAAGGAAACCACAAGCAATGGGAAACCAAAAAGAAAATAGGCACATCAATGTTAGTACTAGAATCAAGGAGGATGTGTCGTATCAATTTAAAGACTTTCACCCTAAAGCTAAACTCTAAATTAGCCAAACTTTTGGCGCACATAGTACTTCATACACAACTAGTGTCTTCCAATTCTTATCAATGTGGGATTATTACACACTTATTTTGTCTTTAAAATATGGTTTTCTATGCCAAGAATAATAATAATAGTCATGTGGACCGAAATCCTCAAAAAGGGATATGTCAAAGTTGTTTTCTGGATAATCCACAGTTGGTGTCATTTTTGTTGTCATCGACATTTCGAATCCAAATCGAGATTCATCATCAGGACTAATCATCAAATGTAAGCATGTTGATCTTAGTCAATTAATACAGGTGCAGGGCAATTTCCTTTTAAAATTTTACCAAGTCAGTTATCTATAAACCCTAATTTTAGAGCTAAACAATTAAAAAACATAAATAAATTTAATTAAACTAATAAAACAATTGTTGAAGATTAATAGTTACATAAGTATGGATATCATAACTAAGTATAAATATTGATGATGGTATATATCCATATAGGTATATAGATCTAGGGTTTTGAATGATTAAAAATGATTAGGATGCTTTTAATAGTTTTTAAATTATGTAATAGGGTTATTAATGCTTTTTAGGGTTTTATGTAATTTAAATCATAACTAAGTATAAATATTGACTAGTATATATCTATATAGGTATATAATCAAGGGTTTGAATGATTTTAATAGTGTTAATTTATGTAGTGGGTTTTTATTAATGCTATTAGGGTTTTATGTAATATTTTAATCATATCTTAAATATGATTAATAGTGCTAATATAAGTAGTAGGGGTTTATGTGATTTAGGGTTTTTTAAGTATTGATAATAGTATAAATATATAACTTAATTAATAATAAGTATAGGATTTATGATTTAAGATTAGGGTTATTTATGATTTAGGGTTTAAGTGATTTAGGATTTTTAAGTATTGATAATAGTATAAATATAGAACTTAATTAATAATAAGTATAGTGGATTTAAGTTTTTTTATGATTTAGGGTTTAAGTGATTTAGGATTTTAACTATTGATAATATTATAAATATATAACTTAATTAATAATAAGTATAGTTTTTACATAATATTGTTAATTGTGGATTTAGAGTTTTGAGATTAGGATTAGGGTTATTTATGATTTAGGGTTTATTTGATAATAGTATAAATAAAGAACTTAATTAATCATAAGTATAGTGACAAGTTTTTATAAAAAAAATTAGTAGTAATAAGACTAGGTTAGTTGGACCTCTAAACCTATAAACTAATTCAAAAAAGAAACCAAAACAAGCAAGGAAAGTCATACCTGATTTGATCTATGAGGGTTCTTTGGTTGATTAATGGCTGCCAAAAGCTACTTACCTCTAGGCCACTGTCTCTGTTTATATTTTTGGGGTGCTTGATTATTTCTAGAGCTTCTCTTAAGCGTCTTTTGTAGTAGTGATTTTCTTTTGCTAATATCTTGGTTTCCTCAAGGCAAACTTGATGTTTGGTTTTAAGGGAGTGTTTTGCTAAGGCACAAATGCAAGTGCGTTCATGTGGTTTCGTAAGATTACATTTAAGAACGCTTGATAAAAACAACAACCATGAGTAAGGACCTACAATTAATAATCACAATTTCATCATACTAAAAGAAAAACAAACAAACGAACAAAAAGTGTCATTCAAGTCATTTTTTGATCTTCTAGGTTATATTAAGCTTTTGTGGGAAAAAAAGTACTTTTTATTAAAATAAAGTCTTAAGAGTCCTTCCCACATATCTTTCATTTTTTCTTTTAAAAAAACCATCCATCCCTAAGTATCATTGAAAGACTTTTATTTTTATCATCACTTATAGCTAATAGAATCATCTTTATTAGGAGTCAATCTCATTTGAATTGAGTTCCATAAATATAAGGAGTCGAGTCCATTATCATCATTCCCTCTTAGAAGTCAAGTCTACTTGTATTGTCAAAGTCCAATACCACATGACCTCTATACGTTCAAACCATGAAGTTAAAAAGAATACAAAATCCCACTATGGTTGAAATCTAGTCCAACTCTTGGTTAAAAGTTTTGGGACCAATGACATCAACAAAAGGAGTTTCAAGAAAAACAAATGCACAACATGATGGTTGTCTTTTGGCCCTTACTGCATCAATAGAAACATGTTTACAACCAATCAAGCTCAACTCAAGCAACTGCTTCGACATTTTCTATGTTTCCACAAGTAGTAATGTCTAACAACTAAACCAATAACTACTATACATCTTGCACCTATCCATTCTCAATACCATGCTCAAACATCTTCTATGTCTGCTAACTATACTCCATAGAGTTGTAAAAGAACCCAAACATGAAGAATCTCATAAGCCAATGTAATTTCAACTATAAGTTGTTCTCATACATACAATCTTCCAAGAATCTACTCTTGCATTGATTCCCCAAGTTACCTAGATACTTGGGATTAGTGTTTTCAAACTCGGATCGAGTTAACTCGGTCAACTCGACTGAGTTTACCACTGCCCGTATTGATTCAACCAATGGATTGGTTCAGATGGCCAGTTTGGTACCAAATCGTCTGAGTCGAACTTCGACTCGATCGGTTCGGTACCAAACCAACCCTACTCGATTGTGTTTGTACCTACTAGACCCCACTGTCGCTGACTCAACAAACAAAAATCAATTATTTTATTAAAAAAAAACTAACTCCTAAATGCTACCAACATCCTTCCTTGGAGAACTCTCATTTTGCCTCACATAGTTTGACCAAAAATGTTCACAATTAATGGTAATGTTAAACTCTTAAAGTAAAAGTTGACATTTCCTTTATCTTTCCTTTTTATCCATTGGCATTTCTTTTACCTTTCCCTTTTACATTTCCTTTACCTCTAATTTTTATCATTATACTTAAATTTTTAACTTACCATTAATTGCTTCGGGACGTTTGAGAGTGGTTCCAACCTCATCGAACTTCATACGGAGAAAGTAGAATTTCATATCCCATTCAAAATTCAACAGACTTAATAGTTTTTAAGATTTCAAGATTGGTAGGATTGCAACATTTTCATTGGATTTTATCATGTATGAGGGTATGGGATTAGCATTTAATCAAAAGCACCAAGCCCTTTGTGTACCTTGATGTTGGGGGTATTGATTGTTGAACTCCTTTGTCATGCCTTAGCAAAAATGTACCCTTCACTCAAACCAAAATCATTGATTATGCATGTTAATCTTTTTCTACCATATTATAAGGATTGGATTAAGCAGTTTCATCGAAATAGGGTGGTGTTGACTGATGTCCCTGGAGGATCAAAGTAGAGGAAAAGGCTAGACAAGAGGCAAAGGGTGATACTAATGATGAGGATCCCAATATAAGTGATGGTGGAACATTGCTTGTCCTTTAAATATTCTCGTTCATTTATTCATAATGTTTTCTTTCAAAATTTCAATAACTTTTTGGAATCATGGTTTGGAATCTTTAAAATATAATTTTTTCATTTAAATTTAAAAAAATTATGTATTTTTTAGTAAAACGAATCATTGAAATCAGATCAGTCCAAGTCAATCCGAGTATGAATCCAAGTTGACCCTCGACCGATTATGACTCCAAGTCTAAGTTTTAAAACATTGCTTGGGATGCATCGAACTACTCTATCTCCACAAGGTAGTAAAGCTTCAGTGTTAAGGGTTCATCTTGAAGTTGTATCTACATATTGTTAATGTTTATGCCATTATTATAGTTCTTTGCATTTCAATAGGTAAGAGCAACATAAGAACAAGATCACTGAGAAATACACATTCACAAGGGACACAACATTTATCCTGGGAAACCCTCTAGGGGAAGAAAACCCAGCAAAATCTTCCTTATCATAAATTGCCAATACAATGTTCAAGAGATAACTCAAACCAATACAGATAGTCCTCTCCAAAAGATGCGCCACTCTTCTCCCTCTTTCCAACTGGTAATTGCATCTTGCCTCATAAGAGAATGAGCAAGTGAGTTGTGTTCAAATGAGGCGCTAGCCTCCTGTATTTATACAAGTTCTGGCACGTGTGAAGTGTTTCTTCACTAGCAAGGCCGACTTCTCAATCTGGGTGGGTAAACCCACCTTTATTATATTTATGGGTCTCTTAATTAACTGCTGGGGCCGACTTCTTATTCTGCCTATTATAATTTTCTGTTGACCAATCCGTAAAAGGGGATTTGGTCCTAATACAATTACTGACATGATTAATCCACAATGGGGATTAATCCTATAAATAATATATCAAATAATAATAAGAATACTCTTTGCAATTATATTATTTCAACACTCCCCCTTAACAAGAAGGGTATTCTTCAACAGCATCAGGCGAGAGAGG
>ML828224.1:114681-131097 GCA_009831015.1 Picea engelmannii
TGCATCTTCATGGCACATGAGTTGACCACCGTTGCTAAATGGGCGGTCAACAAGATCCATACCAAGACCCCAATTACGCAAGGCCAAAAGGCTATTCCATATTTCGTTGGAAAAGGAATTCTCTTTTGGAAACTAGGGACGATTTCCTCCACGATAAAACGAAGAAAAAATATTAGGGCTATTATATTGTTTAACTTGGTAAAAGCGGCTAAAATGATAAAAACATGTAATGAATATTATCTTATATTTCTCCTTCGCCAAGTATAGGGAGAAAATGAAGAGAACATATTGTGTATATTATATTGTTTGATTTAGTCAAAGTGGTTAAATTGATGAGAACATTAGTGATTATTATCTTGTATGTCACATTGGTCAATGTTCGACTTAGTCAAGTGTTTAAAGTGATTATATATTTACCATTAACCCATATTTAAGTCTGTGAACTGGTTTTAAGCCAATAGTATAATCTGTAAAAGTATTATCTTTAAATCCTAAACCTATTTAAAGGCAACTAATAAAGAGTGTAAGCCAATTTATAGTTCCAACGATCACATGGGTTCTGGGAGTTTCTTTATGGCTCTTTGTTTGTTTGCTCATGTACACTTATCACCTTGTACTATGAACAAAACACCCGTGATCATGATTGAAACCAAAAATTTATAATAATTTATAAGCAAGACTAGGCCTAGGACAAAACACCCGTGATCATGATTGAAACCAAAAATTTATAATAATTTATAAGCAAGACTAGGCCTAGGACAGGTTGTGCTGTTTGAATATTACCATGGACTAGAACTCCATGAGTGACAATATTGAGTTTCCCATAGCCATCCCCACACAAATTATAATGACTCGAATGAAGCCCACATAAAAAATATTAGAGATGGCAGGCCTTTCTTGATGGCGTTGTCTAACTGTTTTATGTTTTTGCCATCTTCACTGGAATCTGGCAACATAAATTCGTATGAAATCACAATTTTTTGTCGTTTAAATTGCATTTCTGAATGCAGAAATGGATTCAGCATGTGAAAAACCCTAGAGCACTCGGATTATACAGATTTAACCACTAAATATGCAGATCCAACAACATCTCACCGAATTACGGGCAAAAATCCCCAGAAAATATGCCCGAAAAAGGACAAGAACGTAGCACATTTAGACTATGGCCTTCTGGATTACCTTGCTAACTCATGGATAGGCCCTAAAGATGATGATGACACCTATATTAGATCATTTTCCCTGTGGCATAAAACATTTAGGCGTACGTTGTATAATTCCATAATCTGCACTACCTCCTCCAAATACATCTGTTTATAAATTACGAAGTCAAGGGTATGGACTCTGCCACCCACTTATTACTGTCGTGCGATTGTAATAATTCCATAATCTGCACTACCTCCTCCAAATACACCTGTATATAAATTACTAAGGGTGTGGAACTATGCCACCCACTTATTACTGTCGTGTGATTGTAACATCCCTAGTATTAATGAAGTTATTTTCAACTTTTAAAAATGAGAGGCCATATACTATATGCACTATTAAAGCATGCACAGCACAGCTCAGCTCAACATGATCTTTGATGGTTCCTGATCGCTTCATTTTACCAAGCATTCGATTAAAAGAAGAGCTTGAAAACAGTTCCCATAATCTGCTGTCAATTTGACTTGAGGGTTATTTAGTTCGGTAATCTAAGTTACATGTTCGATTATACAGATGCAAAAGTTATACAGCCAAGTGGGTGACTAATTCTGATGGATTTGATCTCGTCTTATACTATTTTATACAGTTGATATCTTACTAGCTTAGCATATCATGAAAAGAAACCAAGCAGAACACTATTTTACACCAGGTACAGTAATAAATATCATGACCCAAACAATGGTGTAGATATGTAATCATTCCACTCATCGGGCATCCTCTCTCGATTCTTCAGCAGCTTGTAAGTTGAATATGTTAAAGGTATGCTCCAAGCATCATAATCTTTAGGTGCCTACATGATCATTTACATTGTTAGAAACATTTTCTGCCATGCATCAAAACTAAATGCAAAACGCTCCTAATAAATAACAACCAAAGAGTTCGACAGAATGGGAATCTTACAAACCTTAGGAGTCCTAATCAGTTTCATTTCTGCCTCCTCCAGGGTTTTGTGGCCTTTCTTCGAATTGCATTCATTGCAAGCAGTAACCTGGTCGATAAGATAAGCAGGAGTCCAGGCAGAATTAAACATGACTAGAAATCCAAATAAGACAAGCACGAATCCAGGCACACTAACTTCAATCGATAGCCAAAATATAAATTTAATTGTTCAATTCAATCAATAAAACTTACAATGATATCAATGAAACTCATCTGAGGAACATCTCAGTGAAATGATACATTTTCTTCAATAATTACTTTTTGGGTGACAATCTTAAAAGCAGTAATCCAATCATAATTTAACTTCTAGATACCTCTATTATTTAATAATATCCTGGCTCAAAATCAACATCAAACAAAGTAATTTATAAAGTTTCAAGCAGTCAAGCCTGCCTTTAGCGAGATTGTTTTCTCAGTTCAACTATTCATTATTTTGATGAAACTAAGCAAGTAGTTACCTTTCTTGCGAATACAGCTGTAGTTGTTTTAGCGCTGTACAAAACCAAAATGATTAACAGATTGGAGATAGAGAAAGCTATAGGTATGCTTTACGTGAATGACCAAATAGTTTTCCACAGCAATTGTATCACTCAATGACAGATTACATATGCATGCCTCTCCAAACTATCAGTTCAAAAGCTTTGCCATTTTATAACTTATATAACAAACCAAGCTTATAGAAATATCAGCTGTTCTATGCTTTCGACCTACTGATTGCACCCCAGGTTATTTCTTGCATATTATATCTCAAAGTAAGTGTACAAAAATACTATAGTAGTTGCCTTCTCAAACTCTTGGTTTTATGCATACATTTCAACCTACAATTACATACCTTTTACAATTATTATCTTTTGATGCAAACAACAAATAAAACAATCAAATATGATTGAAAAGGCAGGAAAATGTCATTCGTGTTGTACCAGAATCTCACTTGTATTTTTATGAAATTACTTTGAAAAGTTACAGCATACATGTTTTAACTTTTTAGTGGTCAGTGCTGTGTTCAAAGTTCCTACATCTTAATTTGCATCGAAAACCATTTCAAAACACTTTCAAAGTTCCATTCTTCCTAATTTCTAAATTATATTCAAGAACGAAAACATACTCCCAAACCTTCTCTTACAAAGTCCTGAATGTCTGAGCTCACTATTAAGTCAAAAAGAGAGAACAGACATAAAAAAATAGCACTGATGCCATATAAAAGTATCTCAACTACCCATAAAGATATTTTGGTGTTGTACCAAAATCTCACTTGTATTATTATGAAATTAATTTGAAAAGTTTTTTTTTCTTTTTGTAAATAAGCTAGATAAGAATCCTTCTATTCAACCAAGAAAAACTGCATAGTGATACAAAGAATTGTTGATAGCCTTGCCCGTAAGGAACAGGATGATGAGCAAAAGACCCCCCAAAAAGAAAACAGGGGAACACTGAAGACTAACCTATGCTAAAGGAGATCCACAAGGAACACATGGGCATAACAAGATGAAACATTACAAAGACAAGGAGAAAGGGTCGGGTCATTGTGTTGACCGGAGAGGATCCTTTCTACCTTTTTTCTTACGAACATCAATCCAACCAAAGGAATAGATAGGCTCAGCTGCCTTCGCCACCAAAGCTAGATGGTCTGAGGAAATGCCAGAGTCTTGAGTTGCGGAAGCTAAGGGTGCTTCCTTATCACTGTCTGAATTATCCGATTCATGAGGACGTTTTTGAGCCGCTGAGAGCGGGGTTGTGGCCATGATCATGTTAGTCCATTCATCCTTTTCAGGGGGAGTTTGCAAAGGCTGAACTACGGTTTTCAGAGTCAAAATTTCTGAAGCTTCAAGATGTTGTACTGATGCCAAAGGCTGGTGTTTTGAGTTTGCGGTTGACTGCTACTCATTTGTTGGAGACTGCGATGGTGTTGTAGAAGGAGGAGGAGTTGGAGTGTCTTTGTGATGTTGCTTGCTGTGAGATGAAGAGTTCGAGCGGATTTTGCGATTTTTAGGGTCTTTTCAACCATTAGCCCTTTTCTGTGCTCCAGGGGATGAGAATGGTGTTGCGGATAAAGGACATGCTGCCTGAAGGTGCCCTGTTTGCTGACAGGAGCGACACCTGAAGGCAGTTTTCTCATAATTGACCAGTTGCGTATAAGGTTCATCCTCAGTCCAATCTATAAGAATCATATCCAGTAGCCCTTGACTAAGGTCGATTTCAACGCATATGCGGGCGAAGGTGACGAAGCCTTTCGATATCTGGTCTGTGTCAAGCTTGATAAACCTACCCAACGCATTGCCCAGGGTAGGTAAAAAATCTGGAGTATAAAAATGCAAAGGTAAATTAGGGAGTCTTACCTAGATCGGTGTAGTCATTCATAGTAGTCATGGTCAACGGGTTGAAATCAGGGAACCATTTATACATGGAAAGACCATATCTGCCCCAAAACCATGGACCTTGCTCCAACACACATTGGTATTCCTCCTCTGTGGCAAAGTTAACAATGAAGAACCCTTTGGAGCAAAAGAACAACTCATGATATGACAACCATGTCTTATTTACCCATTCCCTATCGCAAAAGCCGAGGGCCATAGCCCGTTGAAACGGTAGATGAGGGATTTTTGTTGGTAGATAAAAGAAGAGATATAGACATGGGGATCTTCAACCTCTATTGTTGGAGGTTCTTCCAACTACTCCACAATGAAGGCAGAGCCAAAAAGCTCCTTTGCTCTAGAAGTTTCAGCCTTGGACCCCGAAGGAGCAAAAAGCCTTGTTTTCATGACATGCTTCTAAGAGCTTGGTTGAGTGGAGGATGGCACTCCTCCACACAGATGAGAAACAAGAGAAATGGTTGCATTCTTTAGATTCCCATAACCCCGCAGCAGAGAGCCATCCACGAGTTGTCGGCCTTCAAAGATGAGTCTTTAAAAGAAAGGCGGAATACTTGTCGGCTGGTGGA
This sequence comes from Picea engelmannii, assembly GCA_009831015.1. Taxonomy (NCBI): domain Eukaryota; kingdom Viridiplantae; phylum Streptophyta; class Pinopsida; order Pinales; family Pinaceae; genus Picea; species Picea engelmannii. The sequence goes on from ML828224.1 coordinate 119,762, forward strand.
TCTGGGCTTTGAGCATAAAAAAGGAGTCTGAATCATGAGAGTGCAAGCAGAGAGAAGAATCGGCGATGGTATTTACAAAAAGGGGAAAGCCTGCAGCAGTCTCGGAGCAAGTCGTGACGCAATGAGGGAAGGCCCTTCGTTCCCAAATCTTGAAATGCTAGTGGATGGAGGGAGCTTGGTGAGGACTGGGCACTAGAAAAAACTCCTTCCTGGATGAATAACCAAGGCATACCAAGGCCGAAGGTCTGCCCCGAGCTGAGACAAAGTGGGAAGGCTCCCACTAAGAATCGTTGCAGGCGTTGGCGATGGCAAGAGAACACTGTCTTAGGGTTTCCATTGCGATCTGCATACATCTTTTGAGATTGGCCAGATCCTGAATGTAGGAGCTTAAGCCAGCCAAAAACTTGTTGAATAAGGCCGGTTTCGATTGAAAATGGAGCTCTAATCGCCGTTGAAGATTGTGGAATTCAACAGGGGTGAGGATGGGCCATTCTCGGCCGCAAAGAGTGCATCCTGCTTCCACCATTACAGCCAAAATGACATTTGTATCACTTTGCTCGACATGGCGGTTCTTCTTCGATGGAGAAGGGTTAACACCGCTACTGACATTGTTGGGACACTTCTTCGCAAAGCTTCGCTGCAAGGGAGTCATCGTTCGACCCAAACCCTAATCCTCAAGCCGATTTGCAAGAAGATAGCCCTTGTTTAAATTAATTTGAAAAGTTACAGCATACATGTTTTAACATTTTAGTGGTCAGTGCTGCATTCAAAGTTCCTACATTTTAATTTGCATCGAAACCCATTTCAGAACGCTTTCAAAGTTTCATTCTTCCTAATTTCTAAATTATATTCAAGAACGAAAATATACTCCCAAACCTTCTCTTACAAAGTCCAGAATGTCTAAGCTCACAATTAAGTTTAAAACATGGAACAGACATAAAAAATAGTGTTGATGCCAAACAAAAGTACCTCAACTACCCATAAAGATATTTTGGTGAATTTTTGGTCATTAAAATGTTAAGAGTTAAAATTTTATTACTCAGAATTAAAATTGCTACAATGCACAAGCATACCTAACCATTCAAGATGTGTAACTTCAGTAAATAGGATAAGCTAAGCACATGCAAGCTTATATGAACTCAATCAACCTCCAAGTCTACAGCTCAATACTATAAAAAAATCAAGCTATAATTGAACTCAATCAACAGGAATTTTTGTATTAAATAGGAACAAGTGAATCAGTACAAGGCAACACTATGAAAGGTCTTATATGAATTTAGAGTCGTGACATCATATATATGGATAATCTACTTTATGTGACTCACTATATTTTCTTCTAATTAGGATTAAAGTAGGTAGGCAATTAGTTGGAGATAAGATAAAACAATATAAGATAATTTTATTGATGTCCAACCAATGACCACAATGATAATTTTATTGATGTCCAACCAATGACCACAATAGTAGGTCAATGGGAATCAGAAATACAAGCAATGTAAGTACATAGCATGAGTGCAAAAGCAACTGCTAACATTAATCTACATAAATTAAAAAGGTAAGGGATAGACAATAGTAATAAAAAATAATACAAATACAAAACCCATGTTGAACATAAATTGCTGCCTTCAAGGCACATCAGAGCTAGAAGCGGAATGAGGAGACAACTAATGGTCAGAAAAAGAGACAACTTGTACTTCTAGAGAAGGTCTAAGGTAGTTCCTAGTTGAGACACGGCCTTGTATGCAAGGTACCAACAATTCATGTTTTCTTGAGTCTTAACCATGTACATCTTTCAGCATTTATGAAATAAAGTAATTATTGACACTTAACCATGTACGTCCTTCAGTATCTATGAAATAAATTCATTACCAAATCAATAGTATGACTTATGGCTCATCATGGTCTTCTTCAGCAATGCCTCAACCTGCTTTATGCAATATAATAATAATGTCTTAAATCTATTTTCTAACTGTGAGTCACCATTGACAACTTACATTAGAAGCATTGGCATGGATGCACAATCTTCTCAGTAGAAAGCTTACTTAGCGTTAGAAAGGATGTCATGCTGATGAACCTATGTTTACTTTCCTGTTACCAATGAATGACCTGGACAGTAAAACTGTTGCATGGGAATCATGCTGTAGGAAGATTCACTTGAATTGACAGCAAGGCTTGTCAAATTGGCATGTAAGGATGGTTCTGTAGGCAGATTTATGCTTGAATTGATGATGACACTGCCATCTTTTCCAGAATCCTCTCCTGGACCATAACTATTCTGTTTAAATATCCAGCAACTAACAAGAACATAGAAGTTGATTCTATTCTGAAACCCTAAAACATCAACTTGATATTCCTGAAGCTTCGACAACTTGTATTGTTTGCACATTTTCTGGAAATCAGCAGCTTCTTGGTGTATTTTACACAGCTTCTCTTCCAAAAAGACAGACTCTTTCCTCAAGGATGCCATCTTTTCTTTTGAGCGAATTCATCAACCTGCTCAGTTGATCTTTAGGCTGATTCTCCTAGTCGCACACTATATACTTGTTCTGGATTGATACATCTGACCCATGTCTTTCTATCTTGTGTTATCTATTCTTTACTATCGCCATTCAACAGTCCTGTGAGACCACCTAGTAACCTAAAGTATTCATTGGACAATAAATTTATACAATATTTAAGACATTGTTATTGAACAATTGTATGATTGTGAATACAAGAAGATCGAGGCATGTCAATTGGGTCTAGCTCAGGTGGTTGAGAGGAGGATCATCCTCCTCGCCCATGCTGAAATCCCGCAAGTGACATGTTCAGCTCTTAACGAGTATAATATTGTAACCACCTTGAGCCCTATTGTTGACCTGGCATTCTGCCTTAAAGAATCTAGGGTTTACACTGGGTACCATCCATAAAATTAGGGGAAGTGCTTGGAGGTTTTCCCCAAGATATGTTATCTGGAAAAAAAAAGATCGAGTAATATAGATAATACGGTCATGCCTCATAATAAGAGTCACATCTTATTAAATAAAAGGATAAAGTATCCTATTATCATCCACTTGGACCAATTTGGCCCGTCGGAGACCAATGTGTTAAGCCCCCTTGATAACAAAGAGAAACCAACTGGGGGAGGTCAAACACATTCCCTCACTCACACACAAGGGCTCTACACCCACCAGGGTTTGAACCTGGGCTGTTTGCATGGAAGCACCCCATCCCAACTACTAAATTTTATATTAATATTTACAAATATTAAATAGTTTAAAATGTTGGGAGTCGGGACACAATAGCCTTCTCTTGCAATTTTTATTAATTGAAAGACAATTTGCTTCAATCATACACACTGTGTTTGGACAACTGCCAGAGCAAATAAGTTGACATTAACAAATTTGTAAAGTTGAAATTTGAAAGCAGTGATCTTGCCCCCTGTTGCATAAAACTCTTTTACTAGAAGGAAAGCATCATGCAAAACGAGGATTCCATCTGAACCTGATAAGTGTAAGAAGATGAAGCTGATTATTGAAAATTTATCAAAATGGTTTCATTGATAGAACCTCTAAAGATATTTGTTATTATCATGACACTCCTTCACTTACAGCATGATATTTCCTCGGTATTGAGATTATATTAACTTTCTACTTGTGTAGAAAATTTGAAACCTATTTTGATATTCCTTTCCCCTATCCAATAAACTAGATTGTGTACTCTCCAATGAATTTTTGGTTGTAAGACCTTTTTTTTAATGAATTCTGCATATCACCATCAATCTCAGCTCATAAATTTCCAGGGCTCTATGACCACTGGGGTTTGAACCTGGGTCTTTAGCCTGGCAATGCCTCGTCTCAACCACTAAACCACAGATCAATGGACATTGTAAGATTTTTGACTATATGTATCCAAGAAGTAAATTCATGATTCACCAATCATTCATAAAGAAAGAAAAAAAGGACTCAAACCAAAGGGAATAACTGTACAGTTGACTTGCCTGTATCAAAAACAAGATAGAGAAAACCCTGGATTACTTGAAATTAAAAATCAGAAAATTATTCTTTGAGATGTGGAAACTAATAAGAAGAAAACTGCAGCTACAATACATTTTGCTGATTTTTCCTTGGTAAATTGTATTTGATAATTTCCATTATAAAATAATCTGCTGGTACAATCAGATATTTGTTTTGCAAGACTAACTCAAGACATGCCTCTATGGATGAAGGAAAACTATAGAATTACTCAGAAAGCAACTCATTATGACTTAGACTCAGAAGATGGATGTACTTTTTGAAAAACAATTTTTTTATTCATTTAAGAAAAAAAAAAACTCTTTAGGATCCGAACAAGAAAATGGATATATACCTTGAAAAGCAATTCTTATTTCCTTGAAGGCAAGATGGATGTATAATTGATCAGTTAAAGTCTAGTAGACATCTATCAAGATGGCATTTACATTTCTCTGGACTGGAGTATATGTAAGGTCTATAACCCATTCTAGGGTTTCTCAATGTTCTGTTTGAACTTTGTGCTGTAATGGATAGACAATGGTGGCCAATCCACATGTTTTATCCAAATCTTATTTTCTTTTTTTGTATCCAAAAGTTTGTATCGTATTCTTTTCTTGCAAGGAATCATTGCTGGATTCCATCCCCCCCACAGTTTATTGTTGACACAACCATCTCTGTGGGGCCAACTAAGCAATCTGAGTAGCATGTTCTATAAAAAGAAACAGAACTGGGATATTTGACCATATCAATAACCATAAACTTTTCCATTCAATAAGAACAGCTAATCAATCATAGGAAGAAAACATAAATAACTGCCAATACAAAGATGGTATGCACTGAATAGTTCTCCAAGCACCAAAACATTGTTTATAATAAGAGAATTATTAGTACCATAGGCAATCGCTAAAATGCACTCACTGGATCATTCATAGTTAGACACGGGACTAGTTTGAATCTCCCAGGCCATCGAGAGAACATGTTCATCTAACAAGTGCAGAGATACGTTTACGGCTTGAGCATTGAGTCTCACCAGCTCGAAGTCAAAATTAAAAAACTAAAAAGGTTACTAGAGGTTGTTGGACATATATCATCAACAGAGACTTCTGCCAATTCTAAATATTTTAACCAAACAAACCAATCGTCCTTTTCAAGGTGCTTGTTGGTGCCTCTTTGGCATAAATCTCTCAGGATAGTCTTCTAGAAGAGATATAACTTTATTTATTCAGCTCGTACATGAAGGCATATCCTCATTAAAATTAGGGTTTTAAAAATCGGGCATGATATGCATCACGATATACTAGGAAAATCTTTACATGGATTTGAGAGAAGATACTCACCAAATTTTCCCAGCTCCATTTTCCTCCCCGAGAAACAGGCAAAACATGGTCAATTGTCAAATTATTATTGGAACCACAATACCTGCCCAGATAAAGAAAAAAACGAATCCAAAAATGTTAGCTTTTCTTTTTGTTTTTCATTTTGTTTGAAAAAAAAATAGTCTTTTAAGAGCTTCTTTACAAGACTAGTTCTACCTTCCTTTTACTTATTTCTAAGATGCTCTTATATAGCAGTAGAGGCTATTGAAATTTGAGACACAAACACAGAACCTTACCAGACCAATGTGCATTACAAATGAGGAATTATGTTGATCAAGGTTGTCTTAATAAAAAATAGACTATTATGCCCTATGGATCCTACAGTCCATAGCAATATCATAAATACCCTAATGTCATGCCCTGTTATCACCTAAACAAGCATCCAAGTGGAAAGCCCAACCACGGTTGCTACCTTGGGGCAACAAGATGGGAATTGCACCACTGTCACCTCAGCACAATGTCCCCTTCACTTTAGGCCAGCTCCAAAGGCCAAGGGGGGTATCCCTATCTATCAATGATAGACCTTTAAGTAAATCTCTTTTAGTGAGTTAATCTATGCAAACTTATGATTTACTTCAATGTATCCACAATCATGTATGACAATTTAAAGTGCAAGGATTCCAACAAGTGATTAAATGCCTTGAGATAACAATTTAAGAACAATAGCATAGAACCACAATTATCCACTTAAGAGATATGAATTAAGAGCTAGTGGATGTGTATGTCAAATCTGATTATAAAGTATGTAATAAGAGCAACTTCAGAATTGCATTAGATTTGATTATCATCCCAATAAATGAAACATACAACAGGCTACTTGAAACAAACCACTTTAAGCTACTTTAAACCACTAGGAATGAAATTGGCTAGCATAAAATGATTGTGTGTGTCTGTGTGTGCGCATGTGCTTTAGGTGCCAATAAGTATATGCTAATTTAGGGATAAGCTTAAGGCTGTCCCACACTTCTAAATCTGCTTTATTGATGAATTAATGCAGAAATCCAGATTTGAAGTGAGAAAGAAACCAATCCAAGAGAGATATTTCCACCTTTAAGCAAGACATCTTGAACGATTTAGCTAGGGCTTAAGATATGCAACAAATAAACAGCCCAAGTAAGTTAGAATCAAGCTCACAATAGATATATCAATGAGATAAGCAAGAACTTGAAATGAAAAGGTGAATTCCCCTTAGGGTATTAAATGTTAGCTCTAGAATTCACCAAGATAATCTCTAAATAAAAGATATGCAATTGAGAGTGTTAGCCCCCATATTGTATGAGGGTTAACAAGTGTGATCTTCATACACATATGGATGGTCTTCGTGGGTGTTGTTTCTATTTTTTTGTTTATGATGGTTCGTTTTGGTTGGCCTTGGTGATGATGGGGTGCTTCATGTTGATATGAGTGGCCTATCTTGATGCATATTTCTTCCGGTTGTGGTTATACTTGATGCTTGCAGGGATGATGGTCACATACTCCTAGGTGCCATGATGTGATGTTGGTTGATATCTTCATGCCTTAGATCAGTGCTTCATGATTTTGTTCCTTGCACATTCATATGAATTAATGAGATTACAGGGAACGCCCTTATTTGAGTGGTCCATCGTATTCTTATAATGATGCTTAATCAAATAGGCAATGGTTCTCATAGACCGCCCTAGGCTCTGGAATATTTATCATATTGTATTTGATGATGTGTGATAAGAAGTCTGTGCAGCAGATTAGAAAGGGATATATTCCAGCAGTAAGGAACTGTCCCACTCATCATCAGTAAACCATGCAACAGATCTACCTCAATTAAAAGTAATCCATCATCAGATCTGCACTGCTACATGAATATTTGCCCCTGTGATCACTCGTTTCTGTATCAAATGCCAGGACTACAACAGCGATATTCCAGCATAGAATGAAGTCTGAATCTGATGGTACTCATGAAGGCAGCAAATGACAACTAAATGCAGAGTGTTCTTCTGAGGTAGTGACAGTAATAGAAGTACCACGTCTATCTGATCTGACTGATAAGGAAGCTGGAGCCATGGATTGTAGTGTAGCAGATTTTGAGGCAGTGTTGTATCTTCAGGTTTAGATCTTTGTTATAAAAGATAGTTACCAGCCAAAGGGTTCATCCTATTGAGGGCCGTATGAGCAGATTCATCACTTGTAAATTCAGTTTGGAATGGGTTTCTACACTCTTGAACTTGATCAATTTTTTGAAAAGGGCAAACTTGTTCCAGAATTTTTTAGAGCCGACTTATTCTAAGCCCTGAGTAAGGGCTGACCTCTCTTCATCTTTCAGATGACAAGTACTTATATGCATGTTTAAGGCGCATTTGATGGCTTCTTCAGCACAACAATACACCATATTTGATGATTCGGTCATGTTGGTTATTTGAAGTTAGGTTCAGGCCTATTTCTTTCTAGCATATGTTTGAAAGGACAACTGTAGCAGCAGCACATATTATTCCAGCAGTGAGACGGCTTGAAGAATGAACAAGTAGGAACAAGAGCAAACTCTGTCCAAAGCGATACTCTGTAACAGCATTGTGAAAGTGAATTTGAAGGTGAGATTGGCATGAGAAAAAGCACTCATATTTGTCGTCTACTAACATACCAGCAGTATTCCCAAATCTTATATAGCAGATCGGCCCTCCACACTACACCAGGTGAGCTGCCTTCAAATGATGATTATACAGTGGTTTGAGAAATCGAATATGGCAACACTTAGCAAACGTTTTTCAGGAAATGTAAGCAGCTACTAACAGAAGTAAGGAAGCCATGATTTATACCTAATCTGAGAGAGGATATAACAGCAAGGGTGTTGGTCTGCACCCCCTTTGGACCCTGTTGCCGCCTTATACACACTTGGGAGACGTGGAAGAAATCTTCAATCCACTCGGTATGTCCTTGGGAGCAAATGAGAGTTAAGGTGCTGTCACCTAATCCTCAACTCCTCCGTCTAGGCCAACCCCTAGCGAAGCCAAGTGGGGTAGTCCCTAGCAAATATACTAAGGCTTGAACTAAGTTAAGTACAAGAAACGAAATCTAGGAGTTTATTTATTCATTCAACAATCAACCATAAATTGAAATACACATAAACCAATTATTCATCCACGATATAACATCAAGCAAATACTTGCATAAAAGGATAGTCAGGTACGTTTGTTAAATGCAAGTAAATTTAAAATTTGCTTCAAAGACGATATCCAATATGTAAAAAAGAAGCCCGTGGCTTTGCTGAGTGTAAAATGAGACCAGTGCCTTAAAGTGAATCGTGAGCAATGTAGTTCGTGTGTTTTATTAGGATAAATTGATGTTGAATTAATGAGATGGTTTGGGCCTCCTTGGAGGTTAGCTCTTTATTTGGAAACTTGCAGAGAGTTTACCGAAACCCAATGGTCTCACCAGTAAACTCACTCAAAGTGCTGGATGTCCAAAACGGGTGGGAAGCCAGGTCCCGAGAGGGCCCGCCTTACTTCACAGGTCACTTTAAGGCGTTTTCCCGCGCATTAAGCTAACTACTTTAGAGATTGTCCTAATTAATCTATCAACCACTGACCAACACAACATGTATGAAACTTACTTCCAGTAGATCGAGACTAGCTCGCAACTGGAAGGGTTAGGAACCGCACTGTGAGCTGAGGGGAATTTGTTCATTTTAAACAAGAAAATAAATAATTGAATTGAAATGTGAGACTAATTACTAATCCACACTGACCAAGCCTCTTTCGAGGAGCTGAGGGGATGGTTTATTTGCCAAAATTGAAATTGCAGTAAGTGAAACTAATCTAGCAATTAGTGTTCTACTTTGCAAAAGGAAATCTAATCTAAACTGATTTAACTTTATGTGAAATGTGATGAATTGAGATACCACTTTAGTTTATCCTTATACGTGAAATAATTTGGAACTTTACTCAAAGAAAAGAAGCCAAAAGGAAAGATGCCCAAAATCACAACACCAACCCCCTTAGGGGGAAAACAAAAAGTGAGGCCTCCTTTGGCTCACTTATTTTATTAGCTCGATTACAAGTACTCTTTTAAGAGTCTTTAGATCTTCTTTCAAATAAGATTGGACCCTTATATATGGATCATGCAACTGAAAATTTACTTTTTACAATGTTTAAACAGAATAAGGCCACCCTGGGGTCTCAGAAACTTCAATTTCTTGGATTTTCAGTAGAATTTCCTCTTGTCTTTGCACCAATCTGCACAAAATCAGCGAGCAAACAAGATACAAATAGGGCCAAAGACACTTTAAGAGTGCTTTGGGTTATTAGTTTGCAAGACTAAAAAAAAATTCTAAGTACAATCCTATGATAGACTAATAAATTTCTGAATTTAACTAACTGGAAGAGCCATTTTCTTACTATTTTTTTCGCTGTCCTAAAACAGAAATATAAAGACAGTAAGATTTTGCTCAAATATAGAAATTAAACTCTTGGAAAACACCTATCTTTAACCTTTAAAATTTTGCAAAAGAAGAGAGACTAAAGATGAACTAAAGCAAGCTAGATCTAACTAAATCTTTCTTTAAAACTTGAGATCTAAACTACTTGCTTTGAAGTACATAAAGTAAATGAGAAATTCATCATTTAAAACCAACAATCCTTTTACTTTATGTGTATTTAGAACAAGTGACCAAAAGATGTAGAATTTGATGAGAAAGAGAGGAAAGAAATGCTTGATTTTCTTGAAAGCCTTGGGCAATGGAGTCTCCTGCTTCGACGGAAAGTGGAGGAACTATGTTACTTCACCACAATTTTGAAGAATGAGGGGGCAACAAGCTAGCTTAGCCTCTCCTTCAAATGAGATATCCTACACAACTTCAAACTTCTTGCAAAGAGGTTAACCGCATTGGTGTCATATAATTTAGAAAATTGAAAGCATGAGAATTCAACAAAATAAGCATGCAATCAAACTACCTAGCATACATGAAACAATAAAAACAAGAAGCAAGCAAGCTTCCTACCTCTATCCTATTGAGAGATAGCTCCCTTTACAAGGCCAAGATTCACCAAAAATTGCAAGAAATAATCAATAAAGCATATACCTCATATACACCATGCACATAGATGATCCACACACAATAGCTTTACACAGTTGAGTAGCCTTCAAAGCCTTTTTATTCAAATAGAAATGATATTACAGATTACAATAGCAAACATCTCTACCCAAGCTCCAACTAACTCACAATGGGAGAGAATGCTTGAATATATAGCACAAGAGACAAATGCCAAAAGGAGGAGGGCGCACCAAGTGTTCAAGGAGGGTGCACCAAGTGTGAGGAGAGGGGAGCCAAGTGATGAGGTATGGGCTGCCACCTCTCCCATAGCCCCAATCCATGCCAAATGTCCAGCAAATGGAAGAGTAGAGGGGTGCCACCTCTCAAGAGGTAGGTTGCCCTCTCTAGAATGCGCCACCTCTCCAAGAGGGGCGCACCTCCTTTAGAACACATGCCAAAAATCAATTATCCACATGCCCACTTTATTGCTTTGACCAATGAGAGTTGTCTTCTAACTGCCACATAGTCTTTTGAGGCTTTATTTCGTCTCCAACATGTCCCCACATGTTTCCTTAAGTTTTGCCCTTGCTGTTTTTTTATGATTTTATTTGACTTTTTTGGGTTTTTGGAGTAAAATTAATTTTTAAGTGATTAAAATCACTTATTTTACTCAACCAAGTGGGTACCTAGGTAATATGGGTGCTCTGGGTCCAAAAATGAGCACTCCCATAGCATATTAAGTCACCTAGTACCACGTTTTTAATACATCTTTATTTTTTAATTAAAAATTGTTGAATTCTGACAATTTTTTAATTAACTGAAAAAATTTTAAAATCCTAAGGGGGACTTAGTACATTTCCATAAGACTCTAGGAGAATGTTTAGCATGGTAATATACATTAGACACTAGGCTTAGATCCATGCTCAAGCCTAACCATGGGCATATACTCCAGCTCTGGAGGGATTGAGT